>OY740774.1:53221773-53427634 GCA_963513935.1 Aphrophora alni
TATCTGTTTATCTGTTATAATGTTAACTATCTTTATTTATATTCTAACTTCGAGTGTGAAGTAAAACACTTTTATTTTACATTCTCTAAACAAAGTTTCTGTATTAGGTTGTAGAGAACGTGTGGTTTATTAAAAAAAAAATAATAAAATAAAAAAATAAAATAAAAAAATTAAAAAAATCATTTACACAGTGTAGGCCAACCTAAAACCATCATTGCTTTTTATGGTGTAATATAAAAATACCGTTTATGTAAACATTTTTTAAACGATAAATAAATGCACGTTGGAATTGATTGATTGTTATTTCCTGGTTTCCCCGGCTATTTTTGGCAGGTTCACAGTCATTTTCCTACAATATATATAATCGACATTATTCATTGGTCTAAAACCCGATAAATGTAGACGTTTCTGTATTTTTGATATACTTTATTTCAAAGTTATACTGGACACAAAACCATCTTAAAAGTTGAAAACACAGACTACTTTTCAACTTTAAACAGGTTACAGCTAAAGAGATTAACGCACTTGTTATGATTACCTTTATTTATTACATTTAACTAGTAATGCGGAGTTTTACTCCCATGAATTTGTTAATAATAAGTAAGCTAATGCAGGCAGTGCAAGTATTTCTTAAATTAGGAATGTGGAAAATAAATTATGAATTAGGATGTGGAAAACAACTGTGATTTAAACCAGAAAATGAAATTTTGAAGAACTGGAGGAATATTTGTTTGTAAAAGTACTAACTTGTCGTTGTTATTTTTAAATTTAGACTTGATTTAAGTAGTTGACTAATACCTTACTATCGAACACTTTTAAACAGTAATTATTATTAGAGTAAAAGTACGGAATTTAACTATTATGTAGAAATTAATACTAGAAATAAAAATGAGCGGGAAGAGGAAATACGAAGGAATTTAGTAATAAATAAATAATGATAATCAAGAATGATAAGAGCCCAAATGCGAATTATTAATAATCATACGAGTGGGTACACACGATCAGACATCAACTCCGTGCACTTTTGGTTGGACTCGTCTTTGTTTACATGATGACTCATCAGCTGGTGGCAGATTAAATTCCATTTTTCTATTCTGTACGGCCCTTTACCAAACTCAGTTCTTCTCCCTGTCCCCGGGCATGATACATGATGTACGATACAATTTTAATTTTTTTTTGCGCATCCATGATTGAATAATTGTCTTAATTACACAATTTCATAAATGAGTAGGCCTACTGAATATGCTTTCCTTCCATTTATTTGAAATAAAACTAAACTAATTTTACTTCACTCATTAAAAGAATGTTCACCAGGAATAATCAAAAGTACGTTTTGACACTGAAAATGGACTTTATTTGAACAAATCTAACAGATAAGAGTTTTTGGACAAAAAAATGTACCGTGTTTGTGGTTAAATTCACGGCTTATTTTATAAAATTTGAAGTAACACTTATCTATTCCTTTATTTATTATTCTCCCCAGTTAAAATATTATTGTAAAAGTATCCATTGTCAAGCCATTTGTATCTGAATAGAATATATTACTACCAAAAAATAATGTAAAGTATTATATTACAATAATAATTGTATTAACGGAATATTCATTTACTAAAAGGATTTATTGTAAATTATTCCCTAAATTACAATTTTTTTAAACTTTTTTTTTTTTTACGTTAGGAAAACATTAGAATAGTTAAAATGTTTTATTCTTTGCATCTATTCACATATTTTTTTATATTTTTTTTATATATTATCCGTAGAAATATTTCGTTATCATTATTTGTTAAAGTTCATTCAATATATTTAAAATTCTTTGTAAATTTATTTCTATAAATGTTGTCTTTTATAGTACTTAATAGTATTTTATAATAATCTGTTGTTAACGTCAAGCCGACACCATCCAGAAGATTGTTCGCTATTTGTAAATATGCCAACGGTGAAAAGTCTCACATGACTCAACGATGATAGCAAAAAATAATGAAGCAGAAGATAGTGTGCGCGTGATACAGAGGGGGAGAGTAATAGACCAAGGCTTTGTCACCAGACACAACACAGAGCTCTGTTTGGTTTTAGACATAGTTGTAAAATTGGCAACCTTGTTGGACGTCTTAAAAGCGCTATTTTCTAAATAAAAAAAAAGATGGACGTGGGAATAACCTTTGGTTAAAACGTATATTCGGGACGTGAGAAAGCTGAAAATTGAACGGACGTGCTGTTGGTGGGGCTTTAGAAGAAAAAAAATCTCCCGTATTTTAAAAGATACGTAATAACTAATTAGCGGGCCATACACGAAAATATTGATAATGTACTATATACTGCGACGAAAACCCTATATACTCCAGTAATTCCAGGGGACGTGATAAAGCTGTCTTCTGAACGGACGTGGTAAATATACTGATCTGTATATATATATATATATTATATATATATATATATATATATATATATATATATATAATATATATATATGTGTGTGTGTGTGTGTGTGTTATACTTAAATTATACTTAAATTAATATATATATATATATTTTTTTAAATTTTAATCGGCGTGTATCAGCTTCTACCGTTATCATGTGATTATGTTATTACATGGAACCAAATATATTTGAGACGTAATTTGTCATTTATAAAGAGAGGAGAAAACATATGCAAAGAAAACATTTGTGTCTAATATATGTTATTTATTGCCGGGTATTTAAGGGTTCATTTATTGGTAAAATATTTAAAATATAGGTATGTAAGTAAGTGTGGTCTTGAGTTCACATATGATATATATATATATATATATATATATATATATATATATATATATATATATATATATATATATATATATATAATCATTACCGTCGTTGAAGTTCTAACCTTTTCAACCAGAATTTGATACTAATCGTAGAACCCTAATTTTACTTACACAGCTGTATATTGCCATAGATACAAACGGAATTGGACGCAATATCTCGATTACTCAGATTCATCTGTTTTCGGCTCGGAGTTATATTGTAAATCATTAATTATTATACGGCTGTCACTGTGTTTGATTGTAAGTGCATCATTCTAAATAGAATGGAGTTCATGCCTGTGTAAATTGAACACCGAAATTGATAATAAGTTTCTTTATGATAACAAGACTACTACAGTTGCTCTTTGGTTAACCGATAAATTTATAGATGAAGTTTAACCTTCATGGAAATGCAATATAAGGCCAAAATATATTAAAAGTAATACATAGAAGACAGTGGTGGATATTATTTATAGGTTATTAATACAATAGATATCAGAAACCAATTTTGTCCTTCAGCAAAGGATTATAAAACTGAGATATATAATGTTTGACTTGGGAAAATGACTTTTACTGAAAAAAATGACATACCCTATTAAATTTAAAATAAACATATTCACTATAACTTAAACACCCCAGAAGCTATAAAAAGTGTTTTATTGAGAGATGCTGAAAGGGAACGAATTGTACGTAAAATATGTGTGGCCAAGAGTACGAAAATGTTTTCATTCCTCAAAAATATTTTAGAATTGTTAATGGGGATTGTGTGAAGAATAATTGATAATATTAGAGTGTCAAAATGTTTTTTATAAGAGTTGGGAAGTAGTGAGAGACATTGGAAAGAACAAAAGGAAATTAATTCTTAACTTTATTTAATTAAGCATTTATTTCAAATGTATAATAAATTTATTTATTTATTTATATGTATATTTATTTATTTTTTTAAACTATTTTTCTTCGTTCTTTAATACATATTATCTAACCTATGTAATCAATCAGAGATTTTTTCAACTGAATTAGTATCGTATGTATCGAATGGTGTTTGCGATCAAACTGAAAAGTACAGATAGACCCCTTGGAAGAATGCCTACCAAATATGGTTAATATTTAATATACAGGAGCTGAAAAATCCCCGGAATGCATAATCCCGCCCGGGCTACTTGTCGAACTTTGTGTATCAGAATTTCACCAAATTTGTTATAATCCCAAGATTGTCTTATTTGTGATTTTTATCTTTTTGGTATGATCGGATACACAAAACAGTACTTAATCTGTTAAAAAATTTGTAATTTGGTTATCATAAAATTCATAGAATTACGAATATTTATGTGTGATGTAACATTTCTAGTTAGTAATATTTAATAATTTTATCAATAATTTATTAATTAGGTATTATAATAACTTATATATTATTATTAACAATATATAAAATAATAAACCTCTGTGTGAAATTGGAAGTTTTTTAAATGTTTAATATTTTAAAATTTTATATTCATGTTTTATTCCTAATTTAAAGTAATAAAATTCTGCTCAATTTTTTTACCATGCTACAAGGAAAGGATAGTAAGTATTGTTGTAACAAATGTTGGGTGCATAATGTACTGCATATGAAGCAACTAAATTCATTGTTGTTGTTTTTTCTTCTTGTGGCCTCATTTTTAACAATAAACTGCAACGAAATGGTTGCAAATGTATTATATAAACATTTAATATTTGGTTTTCAATCATAGCAATTTATTTTAATCAATTTTTATTAGATTTATTATTTTTTGCTTAAAATAGTGAATGATCGTTGAATAGTTACAAACATTATTTAATTAGGATAATTCATGAATTAAAATCAAATTTACATAAACTAAAGTCATTAAATAATTAAATAGTTTTTAAACTGAAATATTACTAGGTAAACAATTTCGTAACGTAAACTTGATTGAATAACAAAATTAACTTATAATACAACTGAACAAGTTAAAACTAAACTCATAAACTGTAGTATATCAAACACAAACAATGCTGGATTTTTCTGGATTTTATTCTGTTTACATAATCTTACTCACCCGACTTTTAATTTACGTTACCAAATCTCTCTACGATGTTTAGAAATATATGTTTAACTTTATTATCATTTAAAATTGTAAAATTTGCAATAAAAATATATTTTAGGAACATAATATTTAATTGCAAAAAAAAATAATAATATAATAATCATCATAAATAATATTAATAATAAATAGTAATATTTATAATAATGATAAGAATTCAAAATTTCACAGGGTTTAATTTTTATAATTGTGACTGAAATAAAATATGTTCGGTGCATCAAGTATACTCATTAACCCTAGGTCTCCCAACCTTTTTGTTATTACATGTTATCCCAAGGTGGGACAAAAAATGCCCACAAATCATTTTAACTAAAATATACACAATGTAGTTACACTGACACTGAGCTAAAGAAGTAAACCTGTTGAAACTTCAAAAATGTTTTCATGAAATAATAATTATTGGTTTACAACAACTATTAATAGCAAAAAAAAAATTCAAATAACATAAATAAATTTAAGTAAAAAAAAAAGTTTTTTAAAAACATTGTTCTTATTCTGAGTTTGTATGTTCGTTTTCACAGGTTCATGTTGGTCTTCTTGTTATGCATGCCACAAACATATTTACATCATTTGCAGCAAACAATAGTGGTCATGCTAAGTTTTGGCTTTGCTCCTCTTGCAGCATTTGATGAACAAATGTGGCAACGCCCTTTTGAAGACGGAGCAGGTCTGTTTGCCGTTTGCTGGTGAAGTTTTTTTGATAGAATATTTTTCATTGAATGAACAATATGTTTATGCAACCCAGAAATATTGTGAGAGCGCCTTTCAACATTCAGTTTTATCAGTTCTAAGCCTAGCTGCTGTAAAAATATTCTTCTTCTATTGTGTTTTGACTTGTTCCATTCTGGATCATTCAGCTAATACAAAGAATAGGCATTTATGATTACAATGTCGATAATTGTATAGAATAGAGAAAGAGGCCATCTTTGTGTGGATCTCTTACAAGTAAACTTTCTGGCCATTTGGTCCACGGTATCCACACCTCCTTTCGTTTCGGTATAAAATAAGTTAATGTCCGACTTATTTTTCCATTCTTCCTGCACCTTGTCATCATGGTGCTGAGTGGATAAGAAAATCAATTCCTCTTAGGCTTCTTCCTTTGTTATAAATGATTGTAATGTTATTCGAGCACGACCTGACCTTGTATCTGTGAATGCAAACATATTAGAATAAAGCTGACGATCATCAATGTTTTTCAACTCTTTAGGTATAAACTTTCTGTTTGATTGCATGGTTCCAACTATCGTTAAATTATGCTCTCTATAGAGCTCTTCCGCTAACACAACTGAGGTGTAAATCCGATCAGTCGTAACATTACGCCCAGACTTCGTGATAGGCTCAATCAGTCGTTTTACAATGGCAACTGTTCCATTGTATCTCTTACCACAGTACACTTCCATATTTATAATTAATCTCTGTTCACAATCAGCTAAAATTCTGATCAACATTCCATACTTTCCTGGCTTTTCCTTCATAAATATTTTGAAGGGGCTTCTACCCCTAAACAGTGACAGCATATCATCGATAGCAACGTTTACTGAAGGTGTAAGGTATTTAGTAAATGTATTATTAACTGTTTCAACAAGTTCTCGAATAGGAGCGAGTTTATCATTTTCTCTTCGTTGTGCTCTAGTTTGTTTGTCGTCGAATCGGATAATTCTCAAAAGAGTTTGAAATCGATTGTGACTCATACTGTCAATGTATACTGATCTGCCTAAGTTATGAGACCACAAATCATGAGCGTTTAGTTTAGTATCATCATTGGAACCCATCAGAACTAAATTACCAATAAAGGCAAGTATTTCAGTCTTGTCAGTTGGATCAACGTTTACTAAAAATGCCTCTTCATTTGTGTGGGTAACAATAAAGCTACAGCTTCTTGTGGAAAAAATAAGTATAATGATTCAATAATAGAGTTTATTCTTCCACCTATTTTCAAACCTGATTTCTCACGAAAAATATTTCCTTTCAATCTTCGAGCTAGATATTCTCGAGTTTCATTACCACATGTTATCTTGTATTTGACATTAGTGTAAGGTAGGCTTACCTCAGTTGCATTTAAAACATCATTTACTAGTTCCTGCTCTTCATAACCTTCAGAAAACAGGTCATCAACAGTGACAAACTCATCATCTCGTATTATTTCTTCAATATCTTGTCATAAGTCTTCTGGTTCACTACAGTCACTTTTATTATCTTCACAATCACTGTTGTCTGGTTGTAATTGTAATACTCTATCTATTTCACTACTTCTATGTAGGCAATAACTCATTTTTACTAACTTCAACTCTGCAGAAAGAAACACAATAGAACATAACCTCTAAAGAACAGCACATTACTCAATGCCAACGTAATTTCATTGAGGCAGTGGTTGCCAACATACAACAACGAAATAATTCTTCACAACATAACAAAAACTAAATAAATATAGTATGTGTACTAAAATTAATTAGTGACATTATAAATTTATTTGTTAAAGAATATGTATATTTTACTTTAAATAATTAGTTCCATTTTGTTTACTATAGGAAATCTAGGTAGCGCGGTTTCCCAAGGTGGGTCATTAAGTACCCACATACATACATTTACATATATATCACCATCATTTATTGATATATTTGATTTGTGGTTGTTGTATCTTATAAAGGGAGAAGTAATGAAGGATAAATAATTTTTTAAGATTTTTTTCCAAGACCACGGACGGAATAAACAAGCATATTACAAAATGTAGGTACTTTTTATCCCCCCTTGGGAGACCAAGGGTTCCGATAGAGCAGTCTGAAATACTGTATAACCCTTACGGTACTGCACAACAATTTGTTCACCAAAAGATTAAAAGGAAATATATATTATTCCATATTCTGCAATTATAATGTCAAAAAAATGTTGAAGCATGTTTTGCGGTGTCTCTCTTAACAAAACAAATTTACTCCACCTTTTATATAGTGGTCTAATATGTTACTAATGTCGTTGTTATTTGTTGTTGTGGACAATCCATAACTTTTAGTGATAGGATTAGTCATAAAACTCGGCAATCGTATGTTTTACTTTTTTTTTCATGTATATAAAAAATATACAATACGTACAAGTACAGAGTTCAATATAATATTCATTGTTTTTCTTTAGAACTACTTTAATTAATTACCATACCTTATTCCAAGTCGATTGTAGTTCTTTATATTAGAGTAATGTTTCGCTGCCATATTCAGCATCATCAGGCCAGCTAATAACATTAATTAAATTAAATTTAAATGTTATTTAATTAAAGTAGTTCTAAGACAAAACAATGCATATTGATACAGCGAGTGACTCAAAAATAACCTTCAGCTTTATGAATACAAAAATTAGGGTCTGTTGTATATCACTAGGACATTAATACAACACAAATTGTTTGAAAAACAGAATCCTTCCTAAATACATAAATGTGAACATTAATAATAAATCAAAACAGCATGTTGAGCCAAGTCTACAGCTGAAAGAAGAAATAAAACATCCATTTACCTTATTCTTCTAATAATTGACAAATAATTGACAAATTTCCATGATACTTGCATGATTGATGATTGAATCTTTCTAGTGTATCAATGTGTGTAGAAAGTATGCAATAATCTTAGTAGATAATATATACTACAGTAAATGAACAAAATTACTATTTAAACGTAAGGGTTACACAGGCACATTGCAACATTACCACAATAATATTGTATAGATCATAATATACTTAATATTGCATTGAAAAGATAAAATGCTTCATAAAAATATAAAATCATAATTTAATTTATGACTAAAATATAGAACAATGTGTCACAATAACATATAAAACAAGATGCGTTGTATAAGTTCCGAAAGATCGTAAAATAAAAGTAGAAATCTCTCATAATATACGTTTTAATAAAAAGGAGTTAAATTTTGGAAATTTAAGATATATTATTTTATAGCTGCAGAAAATTTAAGAATATTAAATAGTAGCTCCCATGGAATGATTAGGGGTTTTATTTATTTTTTCATTTTCGTTTGTTCAACTACATATTAAAAATAAATATTAAAATGTTAGGTATCTTATGCTTTATTTTACATTCACCACTAAAATTTACTGTTTTAACTGTTCAATAAACATTTAGAAACTTCACGATTGTTCTAGATAGTTTATTTTCTAAATCAAATAAAAATCCTGATCTATAAAACATTAGGAACAAATTATCAATTTTAATTATTATAATTCATATCTATTAGCTATTTTTGAATGACGTAAAACATGGATAATGACAGTTTTTTTTATCTGGATACAAACTACGCTTGGTCTTGTGAAAAAGGATTTTTTTTCCATCTCAATAATTTTTTTTTACATATACAAATATAACTATAGTAAATACGATTATTGTATTTATTGGAAACAATTAACAGTCAAACAACATAACAACAAAATAAAAAAATAAAAACAAAACAAAAAAACAATTAAATAAAAAAGAGCAAATTTATTTCATGCAGAACTGACATAAAATAAATCATGGCAATTCTGATATTATAAAATTACTATCAACGAAATACATGTTCTTACTGTTAGAGCGAAAGTAATTATGAAAATAATTTCCAATCAAAAGACTTTGCCGACTATCTTTCACTGTAAATGTTTTAACAAAAGTAAATGCAAAATCCTTCAATATTACAAAAGAATTAATTATGTTTTAATACTAGTTTATCATTTAAAAATAGAAAATATCATCACTCAAAGCACAAACCTACCACAAAATTACTTTTAGTAAATCAGCTATATTTTAGTTCCCGTTTAGATGAATCATTTTCTTTACTATCTTTACCAACCAAGGTGTTTATAAATATAAAAATAATTTCACAATAATCCACGATCTATTAATTAAGAAAATATATTTTCTTAATTTAAGTTAATAATTTGGGATGATATAGTATGTCATGTGTTTCGTAAACCGTACTGTACATTATACAACACCAAGCTTCATTTGTATACTCTACATCAGATACAAATCTCAGTAAAATTAACATATGTTTTTCAATGTGTTTATTTTGAATAAAATCAAAGAATATTGTAAATTTTATGAAGGCTGTTATTTATAAATATACCTGGAAGTTTAACTTTGAAAGATCATAAATACAATATATTTTTACTTGACACATAATCCGTTGATGTTAGTACTACTAAGATAAAATGGAATGTATTGTAATCGTGTCTATTGACTTCAAAACTTTAAAAATTATTTCAAAATTATTCCTATTATTTGAAACATTTAAAAAATATATGTACATTATATGAAAAATATGACTTGAATACAAAATATTCGATATCTTGATTTTCATAAAGTAAAATATTTATTAATTTGCAGTTTATAATCGATGTCTAAATATGGTTAATTAAAAACTTTTTTTTTAATACTGTGCAATATTCCTATCTAAGAAATATATTTATAACTTCTTTAGGCATTTAATGTACATTAAATTATATTTATTCTTATTTATTGTATAAGGATCAGTATGTTTTATATGTATTTAATTAATATTGACTTAGGTATTATTTATTGTACGTAAGTGAAAACTGTTACTAACATCACAAGATTATTTACATAATTTTATTATAAAAGAAAATTGACTGTATTTCCTAAATATAAGGTTTAACATTTTTCATACAAAATAAATATTATGTAACATATAAGAAGTTATTAATTCCTCATGTATTGATATTTAATACTAAAACTCTTTTATCCTCATTGTGAATAACTGTTCGTTATATTTAAAATAACTATTGTTTTAAATCGAATTATTTTACAATAGATAAACTTTAAATAAAAGTTAGTTCAAAATGTTAATAATTAATATTCTTCTTGATATATGCAGAGACATTTCCTAATAAACTGAATTGAAAAAAATTGACTCTTTAATAGCGTCGTTGTCATTAGACATAGAATTTGAACTGTGGATATTATGCACATAGTTTAGATTTCATTACAATATATTATAAAATTAATAAAGCATTGCAATCTGTGAATTCGTTTTATTGAAAGAAAATAGTATTATTAGAAGAATTAGTAATATATTAAATTTTTCACATAATTATCTTGAATATAAACAAGCAAGAAAATTTCATATATATTAAGTTATGTCTTAGCCAGGCGTGAGTAGGGAAAGTTATTATAAAAAGCAAAATTAAGTTGTGTTTAATATTTTTATATGCAGATACGTTTTATGGTATTGTACCTTTGATATCTCTACTATGTTTTTTTTACCTTAATAACAGAATAATATCAAACCCCTTTATTTGGACAACGTGGATGGAAAACGTGTAATGTTACAGTCAATAGGCTATCCATGAGAATGTTCCAATTTTGAAAGTAATTAATGAACAAGAATACATTTACCATTAATAATACAACAATGCACTCAGTAGTAACTTTAATAAAACCACGATAAAAATATTTTATGCAATTAGTAAACAAAGTTGAGTAAAAACAAAACAAAAGCAAACCAAAAAACAATGTCATTGAAAACATGTACGAATAATATATTGACAATACATACATAAATTTAAGTTAAACTGTATCCATAAGAATATTTATCATCATTATAACTAAATTTCACTATACAACCCTAAACATAAAATATTCAGTTTAGCACTTTCACATAAAATTCAGTTCACTATTCAGTTAACTATGTTTCCTATTTACAACAAAATATTGAATTTGCTTATTAAAAGGTAGACGAGAAGTAAGAATCGGATTTGAAAAATTCCACCCCATTGCTCGACATAAATTGATCAAGATCGGTGAGAGCCAACCAGAAACGTTAAAAAATTTAACATGGTAAAAAATGGAATGAAAAAGAAGCCATGATACATTTGCATAATCAAGAACAATGAAGATAGTGCTCTGAGATTATTATTGCAAAGTAAAAGCATATATCCTGAAATTTGGTACAATCTAACCCATCTGTAACCCATCTCAATAGAGAATCAAACACCTAATAAGTAATATGCAATTAATAACTTAAGGAATTGAACAGTGGAATCTAACATCTCTTTATTTGTGAAAACTAACGTATTAATTAGAACATTCCATTTATTTTAGTAATTTATTCAACATTAAAAATAAATACTTTAATTAAATATTTTATTCGCTTATGCTTAATATTTATTACGAGCACTAGTAACTCTCCCGAGATATGGAGATTTATAGATAGTGTCCTGTATTACTAATTCTGTGAAATATAAATTTCCACTTTATCTTGCAGAGGCATACGTACAGAATACATCAAAATAAACAATCTGTTTTAGTGAAATAGAAAATTGGAATTTGTATTTATTATTTTTTTTTTTTGTGAAAATAAAATAAATAACGTTTAATTGGTTTTTAAACTATTCAATAACAAAAATATTATTTCGATTCATTATTAGCTTAAGAAATATTCAATAATTAGAACAATAAAAATGTATTTTAAATAGAAACGAATTGTAGAGGCAGGCATGGAATGAATAGTTTAAAATGTATTCTCACTTTTCACAGTCAGCAGTCAGTTTAATAAAATTTCGAGTTTATTATTAAGATTAATATGAGAAGTTTACAATTAAAGAAATGGAGATATTATTTTAGAAATCGACAAATTAAAAGGAAATGAAGTAGCTCCAAAAAAAATTAATAATAACAAATCATATCAGCTCTAAATAGAGTTACTTGTGTATGTATAACAAGTTGTCAATACTTGTTATTAATCAGTTCCCCGATGAAGCCGCAAGGCGAAAAAGTTGTAGATTGTTAAAAGAATTAAAATATTTTTTAAACTTTAGCTTTATTGCATTATTTAATCCGTTATAAAGAAAGTGATATTTTGGGGCCCTAACTAAAAATCTTGTTAGCACCAATAATTTATAACTTTTAAAATTAATTATTCTATCTATGTAATTAATATTCGATTACATAAGTTGCAAAAAAGTATAATTAATATTTTAAAACAACAATTTGTCACATATAACTAAAAAAATTTATCATTTAATATATTTTGTTTTTATTACTATTACTTTAGCTGGAAGATAACTCAACAACAACAAAGGGCTCAGTAGATTGCACCACATGGCTCATAACAAAAATTTTTATTTATTTATTGAACTAAAGATAATTTTCCTACAAAACGTATATATAATTTCTGAATCCAATATTTTAATTTGTTTTGTAGAAAAACATTTACTTCTATGGTATTTACATAAAAAAAAACAACTTGTTATTAAAACTGGATCAGAAAATAAGAATTGTAACATATTTAAACATATTGTAATACAAAAATCAATTTACATTTAGTAATTTATTGACATATTACTAATAATAATATTATTATAAGTATTTATTTTATAATGAGAACGTTAGAAAATTCTTATTTTACAAGCATTAAGACAATGTTGTTGTTTTTTTGCCGTATGTCGTTTGCTAGACTTTGGTGTTCTTAATGTAATATCCCAAGCTGTATAGTTTACATATACAATATTTTATAATACTCAAAATATTACATTAATTAAAAATAGATATTACAAACCTTTATATATATATATATATATATATATATATATATATATATATATATATATACATATATATTGTTATCAAAAACACGACACCAAAACTAAAACACACACACACACACACACACACACACACACACACACATTGTTAATCTGTTTTAAATTTAGTAAAATAAATTTAGTAAATAGTAATCGATAAAATGGGAATAATTGTGTTTTTTAATTATTATTTTTATTTTTTTTTCATTACTATCAATAAGTCAGACGTGCAAGGTTTTAAAACATATAGTTATTATTCTATATAAAATTGGCAAATATAATTTTTTTTTCTTCTCGATATTTATGTTCGGAACAATATTAAAATTTCCTTACCAACCACATTAATCACAGAGAGAGGACAGTGTTATTTCCCGTGAGTAACATTAGGGGTTATAGACACCACCTGTGCCATATCGTTCAACAGGCAGTTATTACAGCTATTCATAGTGGGGATATTTTATTATAGCATTTACTGTATAAGACTAAAGTTAATGTAGGAATTATTGATTAAAAGTCTTCATTTTATCTTTGAATTAAAATATAACTTTATACATTTTGTTATTTTTTATTGGTTGATAAAAACTTCTTTTTTTTTTAAAGTAATAAGATCAACTTTTTTTTTTTGAAGACGAAGATGAAATATTGAAAATTATGTAAAATCATATAATATTACTTTTAAATAGGTTAAATCTTGCAACTTTTTTGGAACAGTGTTCTATTAATATAAAATATATTTTGTTGTAGATTTTATGACTATTTTTTTATATTATTTTCGATTTTCTATTTAGTTACGTCTTTTCAAGATACAATTTACTGTCTTTTTACGTGGAACTTATTAATGTTAATATATTTTATGGATATATTGTATTGATTTACATATATTCATAATTACATTTAGTAAACTATTGTTATATTATATAAGTTTGATGAAATAATAATCGTTCTGAGTTAAGATGAAGTTAAATATTTCTGACACAAATAACAAGATGTAATTCCAGCTTCCTCCATAATCTATTATTTATTTCATACCATTTATAACTCAGATGATTTTTAAAGTATTTAATGGAGACAAGTGCTGGCAACATGAAAGGATTATCTTATCAGAATCTTTACCATGAAACTTGAGTGCGAAATATAGAAGTCTTAAAGAGTTGGTGAAAGAACTACAGCACAAGTTATAAAACTAAAAATTTTCTATGTTTATTTCATACGCATAAACAAAGTACATACTCTTGTAATATAAATGTAAAGTTAATATTTATATGATTGTATCAGTTACTTACTGAATGTATTCAATATATCTAATAATAGTCTTATTTTTCATTGGAAGTATGTATAGAAATTAACTAATGTCGTGAATATTATATAAGGATGTCAGTATATACTTGTAAGAATGGATTTAACGATTGAGTAAAATTCATTTTTTGTTTAATAGAAGACATGCTAAACAGGAGAACGACTACATTTCTATTGAAATTTAAGGATCAAAGTTGTTTGAATAATTATAGGACAAATCGATTAAAATGCAAGTAAATGTTGTTGTAATTAGTAATTCGGAGAGGGAAAAGAGGTTTCCCACAGGCATGAGCTGGGATAACTTATAAAGCCAAATCGCCCCAAAATTTCATTCCTATACAAGAACGTTGGACCAAACGACATTACACTTTCTAAACTTTCTTCGCATGTTGAAAAACAAATAAATAAAAAATAGTACCAATTGTCAGTATTATCTGGAGTTCGACAGGACTCTGAGCACGTCAGTTATAATACACATATTTGTTTGTGTCAGCACTGAGTTATAAGAAAATATTGACAAAAACTCTTCCACCAAGAGAAGTGATTATATATATATATATATATATATATATATATATATATATATATATATATATATATATATATATATTCCGTAAACAGTAGAAAGATGATTCCAGTCGATATTTATATTCCAGAGATTTTAAGATCTTGGGGTATTAAAACATGTCAGAAGAATGAAATTATTATTTTATTAATCTCATAGTACAACAACAGTGGAAGTAATAACTCCATACTCCTCTAGTGGAACCTTACCGGTGTACACTTACCTATAGAAAAACGTTTTACTGCAATTCTGTGAGGCTCTATATTCTTTTGTGATAGTGAGCGTGTTTTTATTTAATATTACCTTGGTTGATTCTGCTAGCAAGAATCTTCTGAAACTTTTACAAGTTTGATCCATCCCTCACCAAAACAAAACAAACAATAAGTATTCACATAAATTTATATTTTAAAGGTGGAATTTCAATAAAGGAGATATGCTTGTGTTAACTGTGAGGATGTTTTGGTAATAACTCATATTTGACAAAAATTACGACCATGAATTTTTCGGATAATTAATTATTATGACTGCCGTTTTTAAAATTAAATTAACAATGCCTCAATAATATTTTGAGGTTTTGTTTTCAGGATCGCTACATTCGATTTAATTATTATATTTTTTAGCATGAACTTTTTCGTTACTATATAAAAGTATTTATGATGTTAATAAAGGGCAGTCGGAACCGCATATAGCCGTAATGTTAACGAAATGTCACATATCTTAAAATAATAACTGAGGAAGTGGAAACACATTAAGTTTTTTTTTGTGTTTCCAGAAAAATTCAGTACATCATGTATGATTATATGAAGTATGTATAGTTTTTTAAGTTGATGCAATAAATTATTATACTTTTTTTAATATTACGTAAACAATATTAATTTACATCCAAACCATATCACATTACGCGATTAAATCATTTAGTTTGTAGGTAATATTATATTTGTATATTACTGAGTTTAAGCTTTTTCACTGGTGATTATAAACATATAAACATCCTAAATTACTAACTGTTTAAAATATATTACATTAAAGTAATTTTTAATTATTTTCGAAAAGGTAACAAAAACTAGTGTTAAATTCCAAGCTTTTTTGTGTACGATTTATTTTAAAAGGAAAAAAGTTGAAATAATAGCGTATGATACGGTTAAGGATCGTAAACTACTTGCATTGGAGGAACAGTTAACGAGACAAGTAAATATTACTGATTTTTTTAAAGCAAATACAATGAATTTGAATCGGTTGTAATAATTCGAATTTAATTGATTTTATGCACGTTGATGGGGATGAGTATGTAATTTTAGTAACATAATTAGAATTTATTGACGAAATTATATTGTTGCCGAAACCTGCTCCTGCATCTGTTAACAAGAGCTGTAAACATGAAATTTATGTCCTTAGTATTCCCCATTACAGACTGGAGCGGGAGATAACATATCAGATACAATCTTTGTGGGTATGACGTCAATGTTACAGATCCAACTAGGCCAAAACTAGGTTACTCCTTTACATTACATTGTATACACCGAGTTTATAATCAGATTCAGCTTTACATGATTTTTATTTACATATTTGTACTATGAACGACTTTTTATACTCAAATATATAAATATAAACATATAAAGATATAATCAATTGGGGACGAGTTTCCTAGATCTAGATACGTTGAAAACACTATTTATTTTACTATGGGAACAATAAAAATTTATTTGTTTATAATATTTAAATTTAAAGTCTTGCTACTCATATGAAAATATATCCTCGTTTTAATGTGCTATTTGTGAACAATTATAATTTTTTGGAAGCATCACAACATCTGTATTTCATTCAACACAAACGTAAAAATTGTTGTTAAACAAGACAACATAGAAAAATGTGTATATCCAATTATTTTGACTCAGGATTGCCAAGACCACTCTCATTAAAGAGAGACCGTAACAGTTATTTTGTTCGTATATAAAATATAAACACAAAGAAGGGTTTAAGTATTTTGCTATTGACATCAATCAAGCTATACGTTCACAACTACCTACATATTCATAAATTCTGAAAATTTTGTTTTTTTCCCAATTTGGTATGAGTGTGTGTGTGTATGAGGGAGAGAGATTAATAATTGGAATTATTTCCAGGATTGCTTATACTATAAGTACGTTTATAGTATATTTTTTTTTTGATATTATTTATACGAGGGGTTATTCAATTTGTTACATTCATACTGTAAACAGTATATAATTTAATAGTTTCTTTAACGTTCATTATAATTATTGATCTTTCGACTGTTGATAGTAAAAAATAAAAAAGTTTATGAAATAAAAGGAGGTTAGAAATGTATTGAAAATGTACATATATATATTATATACTTGATACAATGGAATATAAATATTTTTTTAAATAACTTGATATTAAAAACATATTATTTGCCGTGTAAAGATTATAATTATAATATGGAAATAAAATCAGGTGGAACGGGAATAGAATCATTGAAAAAAGAAATTAAAAAAAAGTGTTCATTTTTAGAATATAATTTAATTTAAAAGATGAAAAATTTGATGCAATAAATCCCAAAACTATTGGGGATAAACCTGAAAAAAACATTTATTCAACTTTCTTCACAAAGTGGAAAATGTACAAGATTTGAAAATTACGTTGATACGTTAAGGCCAATTACCTAATTATTTAATTGTTTATGATTATGATGGTGGGTCTAGAAGTGAGACAATAAAACGGTTCATTATTAGATACGAGCACAGTTTGGATGAGGAGACTATAGAAAATAACGAAATGAAAATTTATAAAATTTAAATCGCCTATCAGAACAACTAGTTACAATATGTGGGCAAATATTGGTGACGATTTAAAGAGATAGCATAGACGGTGAAAGAGTATACAAAGTTAATAATTAAAACACGAACCTGTATAATATCTAAAGTACATTTTACAAAATTAACAATACGAGCTAACAAATTGTTTTAAAATTTGACATCCGTAAAGATAGGAATATTTAAAAGTTGGTGATAAAGTTGACAATTTATTTAATAATGACATGATAATCAATAAAAACCGATATCCAAGCACATCTAAGTGAAATGAATGATTGATTATAAATGATGGCGACATTTTTGCATTTAGTTATTGTGACGGAAAGTATTTTATTTTAAATATTTTTTTTTTAATTCTAAGTGGAAATACACATATTATTTAATAAGCAGATAAGAAAATGTTCTAACATTAAAATACGTCATTTGCCTACAGTATTTTTGCTTTAATTTACTACAATATATTAAGGTACAAAGTTATATATTCTAGTAGATAGTCTGACTGCATTAGTTCACACTAAATAACTGCGTAGGTATTACAATAACAACCATTGTGATTCATAAATACATAGGTTTAATTTTAGGCTGATAAAAATATTTGTAATTACAAAATAATATCAGAAATTGTATCTATATCATGATAAAACACTCTAAATTACATCCAGTGTCGTCTTACAACTCAATGGTAGTAGACATATATTAAAAATTTAAATGTCGTCAATGTCAAATATGTTGTATAAAACTCGCTTTTTGGATATATACCATTTTAACCTTTCAATTTAAAAGAGAGCAGCTTTCATAAACAGATCACAAAATATCGTATACGACACCTGCAAAAAATATACATATTTGTTATAATAATATTTATAGCTTTTTAATGAAAAATTTCAGAGTCGGTATTTTCATACACTATAAAGTAAGATTATCACTTCTGAAATGAAAAAAATTCAAAATGAATTAAAAACGAAATTAAAGCCTATTTTATACACAATGCCCTTTGCTTTTGGGAAGTTTATTCACATTTACATACTTTAGTTGATTCTATTTGTAACAAAAGAAAATTTTCAAATTATGAGGAAACTATTTTAAGCTCTAACTTTTCAAATATTAAAGAATATTAAAGTAATATAAATTAAAATACTGTATTCCTGTTTTAAAATTTCTTTTTTTCTCGATTAATATCTGTTGTGTTCTTGTTGTAGTCTCATAAAATTGATATGTTTCCAACTCTACTTTCCACTCGAAGATAATAATTCGTAAATACAAACATTATCATGTATTTAAATTTTTGAAATAATATGTCAAAAGATATAAAAACTTAATCGCAAAAGAAATAAGATAAAATAATATCATAATAAATAAGAATGTACTTTCCAGTATATAAGAACTTTGTTAGTATTGAATTCTTGCAGCAATCAATTGTAATTACTAATAGAATATCATTTAAGCAAAGAAATCAAAGCTAAATAAAATATGAGATGGAAGAAAACATGAAGTTATTGTTGTTGTATAGGATCAATATTGCTTTCACACATGGGTCCCGTGAGCACAATAAATACATCTGGCTTAGGATTACAGAAGGGATATAAATCTTAATGTAAATCGTTCTTGTTACGAAGGGATGAAGTTCAACTAAAAGTGTAAAGCACTTGTACTATAAAAATGAATATATTTGTAAGTTCTATTTACAAATAGAATTAATTCTATTCTAATAAAACCTTAATTCGTAAACCTTATTATCGTGGAAATAATCTCATAAGATATTGCTATTGTAAAATATTATAAATTCTTGTAACACTTTTTAAAAGTCCTACCTTGCGGAAATTGTCTTTGCACTTCGACTTCGTTTAAGTGTTCATTGAAGTTTGGTAAACAACGTATACAAGATATTATTTGATTTTGTTACCGTCCTATCTCGAGCTACCGTTATTCCGAGCTCCGTAATCATGGTTAGGCTTTGTCCTTGTTCGGTTATCCCGAGTTCCCCTAATAAAGGTTACCCTTAATGAATAATTATAGGATGTTGCAATAGCGATTACCACATGTTTTAAGCAATGTTTTTTGAACGTTTTCAATCATTCACCGGTGAAATTGGGTTTTAATAATATCATTTCCCATTATTTTTTTTTAATTTTTTGTTATATTCCAATGAAAATTATAAATATAATTTGGACAATGAATGTCAGCAATACTGTACAAATTCAATAAAGGGGTTATATGTTAACTCTTTCCTGTATATATGTATTCTGAAGGTGCTATTATTTTGTAAAAGTAATTACTGTATAAGGAATTGAGTCAGTACAAGCATGGTTATTTTATAAGAAGCAAGTGCTTTCAATATCCAATAAATCTACAGAAAAAACCTGTTCAGATGCGGGGTGGGCAACTCTGTTCTCAAATTATACAACAGCTTCCCTGATTATCTTAAAAAAGTGACCTGTATTATGATTACAAAAAAATAAATAAATATTGCTTTGCTCAGAAGGCATTTCAATCCTTTTAGAAATACATAAAACAATTTAATTGTTCATAAAATCTCTTGTTATATGTTTTTTAAATTTTTTTTATTGCACACAATGTGTCTGTTTTATGTGTGACAACTCAAATATTTACAGCCATATAGAAAATGAGGCTAAAAATATTACATTACATATTATTATTATCATACCGTAATCATTCTTTATTAATAATTTTGACATATAGTAAACAAATAACAGTATAAGGCTAATCAGTACATAATTAGTCAGTACACAAAATACTTAACAGTAGAAAACAAAGCAAGTAAATGGTAGACAGACTTTTGGACAAACTTCCTCAATGTACTGTATTAAGAAATAAAAAAATGAATTGAAACTAATCATATCCCAAAATATTTGTTGTCAAACTAAAAGTGCCCCTAGATAAAAAAAAGCCTATTTGAAAAAAGGACTTAATGTGCTACCCATTTGTCATAAACTCGTCATCAGTGTAAATTTTATCTGATTAAAATTCGGTTGTTAATGACAGTGATCAAGATGTATTTATATTTGGCCAATTATTCATATCCCATTGTGTTTTTTATTATTTTGATTTTGTATATAATTTATTTGTCATTCATTTTGAAGTTAACTAAAATTTAAACGAAATCAGTGAAGGCAATTGGAGAAATATTTTTCTACACCTGCCCTATGTCACATCTTTTTTCCACCGAAAATTCATGATTCGGCAAATTTTAGGATAAAATAAAATTTGTTTATTGGATTTTTAACCAACAGATTTTATAATGGTCCTTAAGCAATATTATATTGTTGACCATTGTTAGAAATTATATTTAGATAATTACTATTTTTTTTTAGCAATGTACCCTTACAATTATAATTAACTATAAGAATATGAAACATGACATCAAATGTGCACAAATTATTCAATATGTCAAATTGTATTAAAATCAATCCGTGTTTAGTCTGTAGATCACTGCCCATAATACTACACACATAGTGACATAAAACTAATTTTTCAAACTCAGGGATCCTCAAAAGGGCTATATCTACACAAACTCAACATTGATTCTGTTCCATATCACATAACAGTCTATCTACTATGAAAGAGTAAAAACAAATATTTGATAATCACTTTACTCTCTCAATAACAATATTTTTACCGATATATCATTTTTGCTCCCATGAGGGTGTTTTAGAATTATGCATGTCTATCTGTTGTCTCTGTAAAGTTCTACAGATGAAATTTTTTGATATTTTAAAATCAATTTTATTATGTAAACATAATTTACCCGATATCAGAATTTAAATTCAAAAAACATGTTCGTTAAATCAAAATTTTGCTGTAGCTGATATCAGATATAATAAAAATTTTGTAAAAATCGGCTTCATAAATTTTGATAAAAAAATTTCACTGAAGTGTAATATAAAATTTCAAATATCAATTTAGGCATCTAAATATCGAAATGAAACAAATTGGTAGGCATCTTTACCAATTTTCATCTTTGGGAGTTATTGGTAAAAATTCCAAAATAGCCCTTACAGTTCTTATTTATAAAATACCTTATTTAAAAAAAAATCTGCCGAATATAATGAAATTCTAGTGAATCGTTTAAATTTATACCGAAAATCAGAGTACAGCATGTAATTGTTAATAATTATCGTTCTTGTATCACTGGCAGACAACGAAATTGAACTTTCACTGCCATCAGTAAAAGATGGATTTGAACCAAATAGTATTTTACATATATAACATGCTTATAACTCCTGCTAAACTATCTTCTATTTAAATATATTTCAATGATTTCGTTCATTTCTAATTTTAATTAGTTCACTGATAACAAACCGAATGAACATTGGGGGGGGGGGGTCCTTTTTTATTTGTGGTGGGTGAGTGAGCAAGTTTAAGCAATTTTTTTGAATCGTTTAATATTTTTTTTAGTATTTAACTCCCATCAGCACTTATTTCTCAGTAGCAGTTATAGGAATTTATATTTTGTTAAACATAATTAAAATTACTTTCAAGACTACTAAAGTAAAAATTAACTGCTTACAAATTGTGGGCACTTACGTTAAACAAAAAGTGAATAGTGAAATTTGTATAAATGTACTGTAATGATTTAATAAAATTAATGTTTTAAACAAAGATATATTTACGTATTTCATTTGTAAAAATCTTACAAAATTATTTAGAAATAAAATAGCAATAAATTTTAAATTTCGAAAAAAAAATAAAATAATAAGAGCTAACATTAAAGAACAACTGAAACATAATTTTAATATACTAAAACTGAAACTAAAAATTAAAAAAAAAAAACTAAAAATAAATAATGTTATAATCATTATAGTCATTCTTTTACAAACAAAATGGAGCTACTTTTCCTCGTATAAAACCCATGTGACTTTAGAATTTTTATACAGCTGTGAAAACTAATCAATAAATAAAAATAGACAAGCAATAAAAATATCAGAAAAGATGTATAAAATGTAGCACATAAAATAAATGCTTATGAATACGAGAAGACAAAAAAGTACAAATAAACATTTAAACAAATAAGTAACAAGCACCAGGCGGAAATAAATAGAAAGCACCACAACCATCGAACCATACACATTTACACACTCTGGTTCCGCCTCAGTAACTATTACACTCTGGTTCCGCCGCAGTAATACACATTTACACCCGCTGCCTAAGTAACTTCTAAAAGAATTTACAAATTTAATATGTTTGAATATATTCTTGAAAAGGTTAAGGGTTAGAGAGGTATGAAAATTTCGTAAAGAAAGTATTGTTTGATTTGAAATAGGATGACATTCCGCTACTAAGTTTAATTTTGTCTTAGTTACGTGTTGTTGGTGTATTATTTCAAATCCGCACGCAAATTAACTGTAGGACCTTGTACGCATATTGTTTTTGGACTACATGCATATAATATATATATACCTGTTTAAATTGCTAAAGAATGTATTGATATTTACCGGATTTGCAGTTATTAGTAAATCACTGTGTATACAAGTTAAGAGCTAATTTACATACCGGGGTGGTGAAAAGTCCCGGAACGGGTTAATTTTTTTAACATTTACAGATGGAACTATAAAACTTGGTACACCGTTACTGGGCATAAAACACTATTATACCACAATATCAATGAGCAGCTACCACTTCGGGGGGACGGCCCACAAGGAGTCAGAAAAAAATCTTAAAGAAGAGCGTGGGTTGAGTTGTACATCAAATTAAAGGTCTAATTTAGTAGAATACAATGCCGTAAATCCGACTTCAAAAGGTTGACTCTAAACAAAATGGCGGCCTTTTAAAGTTTATGACAGTTACTATATAGTTAAAGATAGTGTTAAAGATAGCTGGAAAATGTTTACTCCTTACAGGTTTCAAAAAAACGCCCAGAAATCAGTGTTGGAGGTATAAAACTATATTTTAGAGTTCTACTTGACCCTTAACATTAAATGGGGGACGGCCCACAAGGAGTCGGAAGAAAATCTTTAACGAGAGCATAGGTTGAGTTGTACATCAAATTAAAGGTCTTTATTAGCAGAGTATAGTGCCACAAATCCGACTTCAAACGGACAACCGAGCCGGAAATGGCAGCTATTCAAAGGTGGCTTGAATTTGAAATTTTGAGGTGCTGAAAAGTTTTGAATCGGTTTAGTAATTTGTTACCTAGAAGAGTAATATTTTGCAAATTCAACAGGTTGATATTCCTACTTTAACATTGGAATGTTTAAACGAAATATCTCAGAGATTTTTTTCCCCTTATCAGTTGAACTTTGCCCATTAGTACAACAATAACAACACATTAGTGTTTTACCCATGTCAGGAATACATTTGTCGCCAGTGCAGTTGCCTTTCAGAGGTCTTGATGAGTGTAGTAGTTAACTGTACATCGATATTTAGCCGATTTTTTTGTCACTATGTCACTAAGCGATAGAGAAAGAATCACATTGTTAATGATGCGTGGTAATGGTGATCGTCCTAGATCTTTAGAAGAAGTACGAAATTTATTTAATGATACAATTCCAGAAAGTAATCCTGTTTCCAAATCTACTGTTTGTAGAACCATACAGCGTTTTGAAGAGACCGGTAGTATTAAGGATCGACCAAAATGTGGAAGACCACAGATAGCAACGAATGAGGAAAAGTCGATGGACATCTTACAAACATTTGTTGAAGACCCACATACCTCCATTACGTCAGTCGCATCACAACAATCAATTAGCCACTTTTCTGTTAGGAAAGTTTTAAAAAAGATACCATTTTAAAGGTTATAAAATACACTTAGTTCACGAAATATGGGAAGACGATTTAGATCGTCGCTTGGAGTTTTGTGAACTCATGATGGACATTATCAATAGAGATACCAATCTCCAAAAAAAATCGTATTTACTGATGAAGCAACATTCATGTTATATGGAACTGTCAACAGACACCACTACATATATTGGAGTGACGAAAACCCTCATTGGATGGTTGAGAAACATACTCAACACCCGCAAAAATTAAATGTTTGGGCGGGTATTTTTGGAAGCCAGGTGGTAGGACCATTTTGTATTGAAGGAAACTTGAACTCTGTTCAATATTTAGCTATGCTTCGAAATCAAATAGTTCCTGTCTTACAAAATAATGCTGGTGATAACTTTGAAACACTCTGGTTTCAACAAATGGAGCCCCTCCACACATCGGTTTAGACGTAAGACAACATTTAAATCATGTTTTCCCAAGCAAATGGATTGTTAGAAGAGGCGCGATGGAATGGCCAGCGCGATCTCCTGATTTAACCCCACAACTATTATTTCTGGGTCCATCTTAAAGATCAAGTTTACCGAACCAAACCGCAAGATTTGGTAGAGTTGAGACTCCGTATTGAAAAAGAAGCTGCGCGTATTCCAGTAGATGCAATAAACAACGACTTGTCAGTGTTTTATCATCGGCTGAGATATTGCCATGAAACCGAGGGAAAACAATTTGAACACCTCCTATAACATTCAAGGTAGGTTTTTTTATGTTTATAGTGGTAACAAACTGGAAGGAAAATTTAAATGTGTTACATTAGATTACACACAGCTACTTATCAACTTATAAAAATTTCAAATTCAAGCCATCCTTGAATGGCTGTCATTTCCGGCTCGGTTGTCCGTTTGAAGTCGGATTTGCGGCACTGTAATTCTACTAAATTTGACCTTTAATTTGATGTACAACTCAAGCCACTCTCACATTTAGGATTTTCTTCTGACTCCTTGTGGGCCGTCCCCCCAAAGTGGTAGCTGCTCATTGAAATTGTGTTAAAATATTGTTTTATGCCCAGTAACAGTGTACCAAGTTATATAGTTCCATCTGTAACGGTTAAAAAAATATTAACCGGTTCCGGGATTTTTCACCATCATGGTATGTGTGTGTGTGTGTGTGTGTGAGTTTGTAAATTGGTAGAACTGAGGTCCTGGCATAAACCATTAACGGCAGAAGCGAGGACTTGTGGAAAACCGAGGTCCTGAACCCAAGACCTCGGTTTTAGATAAGTACAGTTTTGCATTGTTAAGGACTTAAATAGTATTTTCTGTTAATATTTTCAAAATCTGAGCGAGACCTCGGTTTTCTTTACTATACGGGTAGAGTGTTTAGGAGTGTAAATTAGTTCGAAGTGTGTTTGCGTAGAATGCTCTGCAGTCACCAAAATTACACGGAGCTATAAACGGATGTAAGCCTACTACTACCGGATAAGTAATGTCCCTTTAAAAAACAAGTCCCACTCCCCTTCGCTGCCCTCGATTCATTTTCCGACGTGTCGTGAAATCTCCATATTTATTCTAACTTTAGTGCTCAAAATAAAGAGGAATAAAACCAAACTAATTATTTTTCATTCATACCGCACCTCGTAATTAAATGATTTACGAGCACCTCACCTCAATTATTCACGAGTATAACGTGAATCAAATACAACTCTTTTAGTGCTATTTATTTCCAAAAATAATTTCGTTGTTCTTTTTAAACTTATATTAATTAATGGATTATTGGTTCTTATACAGCATATTATACACATATATACACTTTACAGTTCTGCTGCAATGTTTGCAATGATTTTGCAATGTATACTGCGTCCGTATGGGATGATGCGTCCGTATATGGACGCAGTATCGCAACTCCATAGTAATTGAAATATTGCGATGATTATTTAATTCCACAAAACATTAAATAATTAAACATGTTTTATTTCCGTGTTTTGTGGAATTAAATAATCATCTCATTATTTCCATTATCATGGAATTCCATCATGTACCGACTGTTGTAACATTAAATCCATAGTAATTATTGAGCATTAATATTATTTTGGTTTTTGAAGTTCTGGGATTAGAGTTCTGGGTCTGTGTTTCCTGAAAAATACATATTTCCATATAGTTTTTTACTTTCAGATTCTGATAATGCGTCAGTAAGCTTGGCAACGCTGTTTTTAAAATGATTAATGTTACTTTAAAACCTTTATCGGGGAATAAGTGGTGACTCTTGGAAACTTTCTGACTATGCTAAGTGAAACTAGAACCCCACAGTACGCAATAGTTGCGTTATATATAATTATGTGAGATTTATTCCTATATGTATTCTTTAACATACTTTCAAAGATTAATGTAGGGAGCAAAACTTTACTAAACAATAAATACAATAGTGCGGTATTGTATTACAAAAATCAATAGTAAATTAGTATGTTTTTATAGTATTAGCACATTTTGATATTTCCACGTTAGCTTAGCATTTAGTGATTACCATTTGAAGTTGTTTAAAATTTAGGTGGTAATTAATTATAATCGCAACAAGTATTTAAGAACGCACAATTACCTGAAAACCTATGGTATAGGCCCTACGTTACATAAATTTATTCATAATAATCGAAATTAATTTGAGGAAGGAATGTTTTAGTTTATTTTTACTTGGAGCTAAATTTTTCCGTCTTCGCTAACTTGTTGGGTCCTAGAAATTTTAAATGGCGCCTCCCTTTTGACTCCTAAACCAATATTAATGCAAAAACGCTAGTCATAAAATTTATTCGATGTTCATTATTTTTATATTCTTATATACTTTTAATATATTTCACTTATTTAACAACATAATCCTCAATGGGTCCGATTAAATCACTGGCAACAAGTAGGTCTGGAACTATATAAACAGGTATGGAACATTGTATGAAAAATTATTAAATTTTTTTAGTTCATTTTAAAAACGTGTTAAATTTTTATTTTCTACTTTTCAGTCATGTACAATCTAGCTTTATACAAGGCAGAAATTTTGCAATATAAATTAACAACATCGGAGCTAGCAGGGGGCGTCACCAACTAATATTTATAATAATTCAATATTGTCATCCAATCCTGAGCTGTGTTTAAAAGTCGAAGCCCTTAACTCATCGGGAAGTTAGTTTAAAATCGATTAAAAGATTTCACCCAAATAGACAAACAAGAATTCGAGTTAATAAAAAGGAATTAATGAATAGTGATAATTGTTTCTTCTTGAGACATCTACCGGCTAATGAAAACTAACAAACAAGTTGACTATAACTTATACAAACAAAGCCAGTAAACAGACAACAAAGAGAAACTTGGATGGGGGGAGGGAAAACCCTAGTAGCTAATAACGAGGGTAACGAACTGGGTTAATATCCTGGGTTACAGGTAAGGTTTTAGAAATGGTGTTGAATTTAGAAATATTTTGTTATTTAACCTAAGTCCAAAAAATGGTTAACAAAGATAGAGTTTTTATAACAATACTTCCACCTATGTATGTGTTCCTGGACATAACATAGTTGGATGTTACTTTAAACTTCCGTTATTTGATTCATTATTAATTTTTTTTTTTTTTAATCTGGTAGATTGATTTAAAACATTGTAAACAACTAACTTTAACATAAAATATATTAAACTAGTGGAACAATGCGACCTTTCACAGTTCATGGGAAAAATAAACAAATAGGCCTAATAAACAACAGTCCCGTATTAAAACAATAACCTTGAACTATTAACTAATCATTGACTTAATTCTAACATTGTACGTACATTCTAATTACGTGCTTAATTACATGCTGATATTACTTGAAAAAAAATTGCGTAAATTTCCATATTTTTATTCGAATTAAAATTAAATAATAAAAATTTAACGATCACGTATTTAATTATTTAAAAAAAATAAGTCGTTCAAATAGATCACTTTTTGTATTTGTTTAATTAATTACTGTCATTAAATCGCAAATTCAGTTTTCTTTCCTTTGAAACTAATTATCCTATAATTTATATTCATAAAAAGAAATTTTATACTAATAAATATATTTATATATATAGGCCAATATTAAGATATTAAGAAATATTCGAATTATAAGCGAAAACCTACTCTGAAGAACAATTTACAATCAAGCGTAAATGATTTCTGACCAAAAAACATACTTGAAACAATATATAGGCCTACTATAGACATTCTCGCTCTTGATCAGAGGACATTTTTGTCGCGTATACTCATGTTCAGAGCACAGTTACTGTCCTCTGAATATTAGGAGGACAGTTTATTCTCATCAAGAGTATATATAACTTATTGTCCCCTTCACATGAGTTAACATAACACGGATTTTTGCAACAAATGCTGCCAACATTGTCTTGTCCCCAACATTTCCCCTTCTTCTATACTCTCATTTTTGATATCTCCCTAAATCTCTCTCTGCAATAGGCATAAAACATTTGGTTTATTTTAGTTTCAATCGATTGGAAAATAAACAATTAACATCAAATTTTGTATGACGATTTTTTCTATAGACTTGTGGGTGGAAACACACGATAATATTTTAACTAGACTTTTTTTCTATAGATAAAAAACAATCTAGATTTTTTAATACCATATTTATTGAATTAGATAATTTATTACTAAGACACCGTTTGACCGATTGCCATGAAAATTTTCAAACTCATTTATTAATTAATGGAGAATATTTTTTTCTAATTATTATAAACGCCATCATGTTATTTACCCAGTCTACAGTAACATTAATACTAAGACACCGTTTGACCGATTAAAATGACAATTAGCTCACACATGTATTATTTCATGGAGAAGGTTTTTACCTAATTATTATAAAAGCCATCATGTTACTTACCCAGTCTAACATTATTACTAAGACACCGTTTGACCGATTAAAATGACAATTATTAGCTCACACATGTATTATTTCATGGAGAAGGTTTTTGTCTAATTATTATAAACGCCATCATGTTACTTACCCAGTCAAACAATAATACTGATATAGCGTTTGACCGATTAAAATGACAATAGGCTCACACATGTATTATTTCATGGAATGTTACTTACCCAGTCATACGATATACTGATTTAAAAATCATTGCGTTTGGATCCAAGTCACTCTTTTTTATATAATAAAAGAACAATAATGTCCGTCTATGTGCCGACTTCTTTTAAAATAAAGTAGTGTTAATGTGCGCGTGTATGTATGTATGATGTGTTGTGTAATAATTTGTTTTAATGTTTTAACGACCTCAGCAAAGCGATAATCTGAAGATGGAACGAGTTCCGAAACGCGTCATACAATTATAATGTAAGTAACTACTTTATTTTAAAAGAAGTCACCATAGACTGACATTATTGTTCTTTTATTATATAATAATACTGAGATAGCGTTTGGACGATTACCATGAAAAATGGCACACACATGATTGTATTATTTCATGGAGAAGGTTTTTATTGAATTATTATAAACGCCATCATGTTACTTACACAGTCTCACATTAATACTAAGCCACCGTTCGACCGGTATAAAAATCATACAAAAATTTGAAAATGATATATACATAATGTTTTGATTTATGAACGTTTATAGCAAAATTGTAAACGATTTCTAAATACTGCTATTTTTATTGGTTTATTACATACGTTTATTAATCGCTGTAGTTATATTCTGATATACCAATTTATAGAAAATGTAATTGTGAATTCAATTTTCTTTAGATAATTAACATCCGTTCAACGGTTCTCGAAATAAACACAATTTAGTAAACCAGCGTACTCTGTTTTGATTTTCGTACAGAGAGTATAAAAATTGGTTACGCGTCAGTACAAAAACGCTTATATATCGAAAACTAATTATCGGAAGTTATTTTTTAAAACGGATTCGGATTCCTCATAAAATTTACTATATTTATGTTTTTATTATTATAGTATGACAATTATAGTTTAACGTTTTGAATTATTTAAGCCAATGTATATTTAAAACGAATTATATACAATTCATCGTGGTTTTTAATACAAATTAACCTAACAACAAGTAGCCTACTCATAAACATTTTATAGATAATTTTATTGTGAATTCAAATATTTTTTCTAAACAAAAATCCATCAAATGGTTAAAAAGATATATCAATTTTTGTTAAGTAGGCTACGTTACCGAATACCCGAACATCCCGAACTTGAAATTAATTTCACGACTGATAGGCCTACCATTGTTTCATTACGTAGCATTTCTTCATAATATATATGTGTGTAAATAATTAAATTAATATTACCAGGTATGATCAGTGATTATAAGTACATGTTTCTAGTAATAACTTTAAAAATTTTAATAGAAAATATACCAAGAATTTAATTTAATTCTTAGAAAATGTGGACAAATATATTCAATAATTGACGATTTATTTTATTTGTTGGTCAAGAACATTTAGTGTGTTGAAGAATAGTTGCAAATCGACCAAATATATATATATTTTTAATTCGGGAATATTTTTGGGCTGATATTTGAGTGAATTGGCGCTTGCTTTGTCGTTGGCAAGTCGTAACCGTGTACCGTGGGAATTGACACCAAACTTTTGTCGCACTTCACACACACATACAATGTTTAATATTTAGATAATGAAACCACTGGTGATTTTGAAAGTTTAATTTAAGAAGTAATATCGTCTCGAAACGTAGAATAGTAGTTCATGAGCATTCTTCACTTGTGTACCGAATTTCAAATCAATATTATCAATATTTTTAAAATAGATATAATTACTGCTTGAATTGTTGCACTACCGACGGTACTATCTGAACTAGTTACAGTATCTATTTTAGAAAATATCCTTGGTAACATCTGAAAATTAGGTATACACATTTATTGGTAAGTGTATTATTAGTGTACCGAGTTTTGACATAACATAGAGAAAATATTATACAATAAAGTCAGTAACGCGCGCTAAATATACCCCCGGTACTGAAAATATAAATGTTTCATCCGGTTCAATTAAAAACATGTTTAGGATATGACTTAACTCGGTACACATGCAGAATGTAAAACATGCAGAGTAACTTGTATTCTAAGGTTGTAGTAAATATCTCAAAATTTTAGGTTAACTAGTATATGTTTTATTAGAAAACCAAAATTGAAGTCGATACCTTGAAAATGGTTGAAATTGGAGCCTATAAATTCATACAGTTTCGTAATACCCACCGCAAATTAAAAATTTTCTCGAAATCGGCTCAAATGATATTGATGAAATTTTTCTCAAGAGTCCAAAACAAAACCGGTCGACATCAACAAAAATTCCGGTTCATGTGTTATCGGAAATCGTTAATCGGTATCGGTTATGGGAAATAACGAAAAACAATCGGTCTTGGGATTGATATAAAACGCGTAATTTATCAAACTCGGTTTAGTTCAAATTTTAAAGTTATGCTAAGATATATGGCCCAATTTCGTATTCAAAATTGCGAGGAAAAAGTATTAACGTTCAGGAATAGTTGACAAAAAACAAAAATGAACCTTGACCACCGTCATTAAAGTGATTATGATTATATGAAAGAATTATATTCTATAATATATTGTCTTGTATCTAATTACTCACCTCAAGACATAAAGGCTATCGCGGTTTCGAAAACTCTAGGTTTCCATCATCAGGCCGTACAAAATAGTCAAATCACTTATTAGAGGTCGTCACATAACAATAAAACACTAAAAACACAACACAACCTAAAACCTTAACAGCACAAACATAGTTATTTTAGCCGAAATATCGCGTGCAATACCAATACCCTGTAAATATAGACTGCGGAATTATTGCTGTAGGCACAGAAACTCCCTGCCTTCTCTGTTATCTATCGTGGTGGTCTAGTTTGACGTCTGTTTATCATGCTGTCTGTCTAGATGCTTACGACATCGTAAATTAGATTTGATTTGAAGGATAGTTTGTCATTGATGATATTAGATGGATCTATTTTTACACCTTTAAAAAGATCTCGAACTCATCTACGGAATCCATGTACTTACTTTTTTTGCAAAAGTGTAATATCTCCATGTTAGATTGGATATCTGTGTATTTATCGTTTTTGTTGATAAGATGTTCACCAAAAGCAGAGTTTGTATATGAAGTCCTCTTAGGGAAGTGTTCCTTAAAACTTTTGTTGAAAGAGCGGGCCGTCTGTCCTTAATAAAAATTGGGGCATTCACTACTGTACAACAAGTGATATTGTATAAGGCAGTCTTATCGTGTTTGTCATTATGTATGTCTTTTTTTGGGTTATTTTTGGGTTAATAGTGTAGTTTGTTTGAGGTATTGAAAGAAACGGTTATGCCAGACTCTTTAGCCAGTCTATGTTTTGGAGTATGACTCGATGCTGATCCATATTCTGTGGAGACTTAAGTTTTATTTTTATTTTTAATAATGGGTTTATTATTTGTATGTTACCTGTTCATACTTCTCCTTGTCTAGAGGCACTTACTGAGATTAGCCTGTTACGAAACTATTGTAAGCTGCCATTTTTATATTACATGGATGATGGGAAGAAGCGTGTATAGTCTGGTTTGTTGTGGTAGGTTTTCTATAGATGTTGAACTTAACACTATTGTTTATTTTTTAAATTGATAGGTCTAAAAAGTTTAAATTGTTATTTGTTTCCACTTCAACCGTGAATTAGAGTTTTGGATGCATTGCGTTTACGAAGTTAATCAGAGTTTTTAATTATCTTTTGTTGCCATCGAAAAGTACTATAGTATCGTCTACATAATATCTGAAGACTATTTTTGGCCTATTTTGATTCATTTCAGACCAGAGATATTTGTTTTAGATTTGTCCTTCCAGCATAATTTTGTCCTTCCTTATAGACAGACAAATCGCGCAACACTTAGTTACGTTTTTGTGGAAACTATATGTTATAACTATAGTATAAAGTAGAACCTTGACCTTTTTTAATTTGTTTTAAAATTTTCAATAATATCCACGATTACTTTTATTTTTCAAATTTACCAGTCACTTACGCCCTTTGTATTAAAAGAGACGTTCACATAAATAATGTAATTACCATTTGTTAATATGAAATGTATAAGACATAAACTTAGGGATATTTTGTTAAGATCTTGTAAGGTAAAAACTTTTCTCATACATGATAAAACATTATCAGGAGGTGAGTGACCTTCAAACCAGTTTATATCTTGACTAATAGTTATCCTTTGGGAATCAAATGCAATATTCGTATGTCCATTAAAATTGAAATTGTTTTAAAATATACTCCACCTGTACAAATAACCATACAAACCATTATCGTTGACATTAAACTAAACTTCTTTCTGCCCGTCCGTCGACCTAATAAAACTCTAATCAACATATTAACTTAACTTAACTTTTCATCTGTCCGTCGTCATAAATATTAAAAAAAATTACCAAGTTACTAAATCCTCCCTTCATAAACCATACTTACCCATCTAACCATCAATAAAGTATTACCCACCAATCGCGTAACACGAATTACCTTTAAATTTATCATATTTACAACAAACGATCATATTTCTCACTTTTTTATTTAATTATGTTATCAAGTAGCAAAGACACGTCCATAAGGAAGAACATATTTGGTGCAGTCAGCTGTTCGAAAGATAAGTCTACTGGCTCACAACTATGTCAAGGACACGTCAGTCGTATCTCTGCTTTGATGTCTGTGTTAAGATGAAGAGCGCTGAAAAAACAGTTTTTTTAGCTGTAGCCTATACGACACCGGTCTGCATTGCGGTCGGCGTTTTGTACATATCATAGGACCGGTACTTTTTTTTTCAAACTTTTCAGAAGTTTGATAACGAATAAGCTTACTTATATTTAGATATATACATGATCAGACCTTACTAATTTTACCGCCACTGAATGGAGAGAGGAGAGGAGAGGAGAGGAGAGGAGAGGAGAGGAGAGGAGAGGAGAGGAGAGGAGAGGAGAGAGAGAGAGAGAGAGAGAGAGAGAGAGAGAGAGAGAGAGAGAGAGAGAGAGAGAGAGAGAGAGAGAGAGAGAGAGAGAGAGAGAGAGAGAGAGAGGAGAGAGAGAGAGAGAGAGGGAGAGAGGGAGAGAGAGAGAGAGAGATGGAGAAAGTGAGAGGGGAGAGCGAGAGAGTGGGTGAGAGAGAGAGAGAGAGAGAGAGAGAGAGAGAGAGAGAGAGAGAGAGAGAGTGAGAGAGAATGTATTTTTGCATAGAGAGATTATATTGGTTTTATGTTAATTTAATTAATTGAAAAAATACAGTAGCCATATCATAAGTACCAAAAAGGTATAAAAAATATAGAGTCAGGATTCGATATTGAAAAAATATTAATCCGAGTTTCAATACATAGTTCAAGAAAAATAATATTACTAGTCTCACTTGAAAATTAATATCAACTACGGAAGTTCATTTAAAGGGTCACGGAAGTAAAAAACCTGACAGGAGGAAACGCTCTCTTTCTCTCTCTACTCTCTCTCGCTCTTGTCTGGATGTAGACTGTAAACTGAAAGTTTATAGTTGCGTAATTCATCAACGACCAACAAACTATTTAGCCCTGCTTCACGGTTAACGTATGGCCCCAGAGTTCACTATCTGCCTTAAACTCAACTATGAGGTCTTCATGTAAATTATGTCTGCTATTCATTTTATGATGTAATTTCTCCAGTTTTTGCTATTTAGAACAGTGGGGACGTGTGTATTACCCCACAATTTGTGATGGCCCCACAGCATGGTCAGTTGCGCCAATAAATATAGGAATCCTAACACACACACCACACCCTTTCTGTAGACGTATTAAAGCTAAGTTCGTACGATGTAAGTTGTAAATAATCTTGAACAACTAAATAATCGTCGTTTTTGTACGTGTCTTAAAACTAAGAGAGGCTAGGTACCTAGCTACCTGAACCTCAACATAGCAATCAAGACAAAATATATCTTGATAATGAGAGAGCAGTAATGGTCAACATTATTTGCTATAATGTAAATAAGCACACAAAAATACTTTATTTATGAGATTTGTGCGTTCTATCCATTTCTGATAAAATTCCATCTGCCAATTTGGAATTTCAAATCACGACTAAATAAAATATATGATAAATTGTGATTTATATATATTTTATTATATTTAAATAAAATGAAAGTAGTTATATCATTAAGAAATTTACACAGAATATTTATTTATGGATAGAATACATTTTGAGAAAATTTCATTAATAAATATTAAGAAATATTCGAATTATAAGCGTAAACCTACTCTGAAGAACAATTTACAATCATGCGTAAATGATTATGACCAAAAAACATACTTAAAACAATTAGATGGCATTGACATAAATGCTTGTCCATTACATTTAATATCAGCTCGATCATGCCACTAATAAACATTTTCAACAAAGTACATTTCATGACACAGGTTATTTTTAAACATAATGCAATTTTATGTTAGTGTTTATGTTTTTAAAACTGTGTACAAATGTTTTATTCAGATGATTATATCAAATTAATTCGTACTTAAACATTACTGTAAATCCTTACCGTTAGTAAATAATGTATTTTTTGCGTGAAAATATATAAGTTGGCGTCTTGACCCGGATCCTCGATCTGCGATGTACCATAACATGCTACGTTCAGAAGCTGTTACTTCTGTTAAAGTAAATAATTTATTTAGAATAGTGTATACAGTTTATTTTGGATGGAGAAACGATGGGAAAATGGCCCCCGTTAAGATACCTTTTATAGTTAATAAAGATTAGTACGTTTACTAATTTTGGGCCCTTTTTTTAGAGTTCCCTAAAAACTTAAGTGGGTAATTTCGACCTTCGTATATTGTCTGTTGTGTTAACCCCAATTGCATGCCAAATATCTGGTTAGCGGTATAGAGACAAACGTGTCGAACAAATAAATTACTTTTTCTTTTTCCGTTTTAATTTTAATATATTGAGATTCAAACAAAATATGAATATAATATTTTTAGATTGGTCAAATAAATTATTAACTTCCCTTTTCTAAACAGACATTATAAAAATACCTAACATGAGGTTGTATATTTACTCCTTACAATGTATTTTTTTGTGCATACTGCATTAACAAAGTGATTGTTATCAAATCTTGTGCAATGGATTCATAGTCTTGAGGTAATTTACTATTTAAATCAATTTTTTTCTTAACAATTTTTTTAAATCGCGCTTCTGTTTAGTCCCAATTGTAATAATTATCATTACACACCATTGCTCTTTTCTATTCCCTTCATGTTTGATAAGTAAATTTGAAAAATTTCCAGTCTTGATTTTATACGTAATGTTACACAATTAATTAATACAACATAAATGAAAACAGAACACAGTTGCATATAAAAACCGTTTAATACACGCGTTTCGATGACCAAGTTATCATCATCAGTGACGGTTACAGTTGAAAACTCATAATTAATTGTATATACTTGTTTTAGTATAATTATTGTCTTAGTTTATTATACTCGAAAGGCGTTTGCGTATTAAACTTGTTTATGAGGAACTGTGTTCTGTTTTAATTTATATAGTGTTTATTTCTCATAAGTCCAGTTCAAGTTAAATTTGTTTAAAGCAATAAACGAGTATACGCGAACTTCATGTTTATAATAGTCTTATGGTTTTCGCTTTAGCCTTTTATAGGCCTACATTTTGTATCGCAAATATGATTTACTTCGGAAATTAATTGTTTGACATATTATACAAAATAGTAAGACTTTTTAATCGAGAGTAATGTTTTCTAACTGCAACAAATAACCAGCTAACTCAACTACTATATTAGGAAAGTAAACTGAACTACAGTATTAGGAGAGTAAATGAACCGGACAATCTTTGAATAAATTAGAACTAAAAACGAATATGTCTGCTTTGCTTTAGGTTTAAGCCTACTAAATTTATTTTTAAAACGCACAAAACATTAATAAAATAGCCTGAAATATTAGGACTAATACTTGTGTGAAAGCTTCAGTAATTTACAGAACAACCATAGGCATAGCAACGAATTTACTTTAAAACATTGTTTTAACTTGGAAAGTGGCAAATGAATACGCCTTGCAGCCATTGCAAAGGCATTGATAACTTTTTATGTATATTTGTTGTGCTGCTTAATTATTTTTCTACAAGAAGACAGGAGAGTGACGGCCTACGTTTTGTTGTGGAAGGGGTGGAAAAGAGTTAAACACTGGTTGGACACTCTACCATAAGGTGTTCCAAAAAATTTACCAAATTGATCACAGCATCAACACCTCATATGCTCAATATAACAGTGGCTTAAATAATTTACATTAGTGGTGGAGATCCGTGAGAGAAGGTGGCTGCTCTCAAGCACGTATACCAACCGAATGGAAACACTGCTATTTTATTTAAATATTTCCAGGCAGTGCGAATATTTCGATAATTTAATCGAATCCGAATCCATCTCGGGGTTCGATTCGGATTCGATAGTCGAATCCGCAATGCAATAATATTCGGATTCGTATTCAAAAACGAATCCGCTAATCCAGATTCGGTTCGAAAAATCGAATAGTGACCGAAAAGATTCGAACATTTTTCAAGGATAAAACTGTTTAAATGTTTACAATTCATGTATTAAAATGCCTTACACCGCGCTGGAAGTAGACGTTAAAAGTCTACGCGAGCATCCGAACAAATAACATCGCGTCGTCTATGATGGGGGGGGGGGCGGTGTCAGTGTTGACCTTAAACCAAGGTAGTTGAACGGCAGCGTATATGCAAAGATTTTAGTTTGCCGTCTCTAATTTGTAACGCCTTTTGATTGACTTTGAATGTATGGGGAAAAATAAATGTGAAATTTGGCAGAAATGTTAGTTATACATTTTAAAAGCCACCAGTATGCATCAAATTAGTTATATTTCACTCATATTTTCTTTACTAAACGTTAAAGTTTTATCAAATAATAATGTGAGAAAAAAAAAAACATGAAAAAGTTAGTAAGCGAGGAAAATTTTTATTTTTGGTCAGCGTCATAATGTCAGCGGCAAAGTTGTAGATAAATAGTTGAACCTCAAATTTTAACTTCACGGACGTGTTTTTCCCGAAATAATTAATTGTTTAGAGTAATATGAAACACGTTTACTCGCATTCTTTTTTGTCTGTCACGTCCCATGGTTTGTTTACTGCGTCTTTGTTTTCCCTCTAACAAAACTGCACACACGCGACCCATGTGTTTTTGTTAAATGCTACCGGATGTTATTGCTACCGGATATATATCATTTTCTTTTCGTCGGTGAGAATGGATGTGTAAACTTTTATCATAAGTAGGCCTACTTTTCCTGTTTCCCACAACTATTTTGTTTTTGTTCATTTCTAAAATTACCTATTATAACAATTTATAACAGTAAATTTTATTTTAAGTATATGAGTTATGTGTATATTTATTGTGTACCTATTAATAAAGATATTTATGTTTGCACATAAACCTGACCCGGTTTTATTTAAAGTAACCATTGAAATATGGTTCAGTGTGCAAATTAATGTCAATAAATTTTTACAAGCATTCTCGCTTCATTTATAATAATATAGATTTATATTCCTTTGTAAAACACTGAGTACCGTTATTTAAAACATGGCATCCCTCAATCTCCAAAGGAATTGGTTTCCTCTGGGAGAATTTGATGTGATAAATGTAGTTATATAATGTAATAAAATGGCCGGTAAAGAAACAAATGACAAGAAACAGTTACTCAATGTTAAAAATGTAAACTAAAAATAAAAAATGCAAGATTTTAGCTCTAAACTCCTCAAGTCATCACCTATTATAAACAGATTATTCTTCTTTCTATACTAATCTTGAATAGACTACTATTGATAACAAACTATAGTAGATGCTCCTAAATCATTTTTTGATTACCACTTTTAGCACCACTTGTTTTAACCCTGGATACACATAACAAATATTTTCAGAGCCATCATAAATTAGCAGCTAATTTTGTTAATGATTGTCTTTGTAATGAAAGTTAACTGACAATAACTGTATCTATTTGATATTTTTGAGACGAATCAAATTAAAAACCATAAAGTGACTATGAAAATTCTGATTGTGATTATAATTCAGGTGAGATAAATTTAATTATTGTTGAAGGCCTAAGCTATTTTAAGTTTTATGATTGAGGACATAAAAATTCAGTCATATAAAAGCTGATTTCATACATCATCTGTATGATCTTTTGTTTTGTTTAGCTAAATGTAATAGATCTTTGAGTAAAATTTTGAATTTAGGCTTTGCACATTTAGCATGCTGAAAATTACTAACGGCATAGATTCAGTTAGATATGTGATTGGTAGGCTTAATTAGTTTCTTCTAAAGAATGAGGTGAACAATAAGAATTAAAAAAATATACATGTTGTACAGAAGTTTGACTTCGTACGTGTATACACTAAGACGTACACACATATACAATTTTTTTAACACTGCTCAAAGTGTATCCACTACGTCGATAAAGAATTTTCATTTCAAAAACGATTTTAGAATAATTATTTTTGTTTAATTAGAAAGATTCTATAATTTACGTAATTATTTAAAAAAAATTAACTACGACCTCGGTTGTCTGTTATTAAACATACGAGTGCTTAAGTACCTCGGTATCGTGTTAGAAACAGGTAGGAAAAATGACCTCGGTTGTCCGTTATTTAACATATATGAGTGTGTTAGGACCTCGCTTTCGTGTTACAAACAGGTAGGTAAAAAGACCTCGGTTGTCCGTTATTAAACATACGAGTGCGTAAGGACCTCACTTTCGTGTTAGACACAGGTAGGCAGCGAGACCTCGGTTGTCCGCTATGGAACATATGAGTGTGTTAGGTCCTCGCTTTCGTGCAGTATGCTGGAGTTTTTAAAATTTGGCCAAATTTGTAAAAAAAAATTGCATCTATTTCCTTTAATTATAAGGAATACATATATGTGCTTATTTTCGGTAGTCATCAATGTTAAATTGCCTTAAAAAAATTAAAACGTAAAAAGTCCTCGCTTGACCGTACAGAGTTGGTAGGTCCTCGCTTTTATGTTATTTAACAAGTGATAGAAGAGAGAGGTCCTCATACAAACAGGGGTGTGTGTGTGTGTGTGTTGAGGCGGTTTGGAAAAAGCCAAACGTCTCAAGTCCAGTTAAAACAAGTTAAATTGCCGCGCTAAACCTTGTAGAGTGGGGACGAGGTGGGGCGATGACGTCACGCCAGCTCGAGAGCAAACTTGCTTGTTCGAACGTGAAAAGTCAAACTGCCTTAGTTCCTATTTTATTAAGAAACTAAATTATTAATATAAATAAATATTCAGTAGAGTCAACCGACCAATAATATCGAAGAATAAATTTAAAATCACATAAAACAAAAAAGTTATTCAAGTTTTTAGAAGGGCTCAAAAACCTAAAATTTGGAAAAAGAATAAATTCAAAATTCAAAAATCGTAGAGTCATAACCAAGTGGGGAAGTAACAATAATCACAAATAAAAAATATGAATTAATAATAATTAACAGGTGAGAATGGACTTAGAAAGTCATTCTTGGGGAGTTTTTTGGAATTTTTGAGTTGAAGGGGGGATCATTTAAAAAATAATAATAAGTACTATTGTAGAGACCACAATAGGGCACAATAATAGGTACTTAGAATCAAATTTGAAAATAAAATAGGGGAGATATAATAATTACAAAACGTAAAACTTCAAAGCCCAAAAGCGGGTAAAATAAACGTTAAAGGGGTAAAGTAACATGATAATTAGATGTATTTAGTATGTAAAATTGTAACACACCAAAGCAGAAGTAATAATATATAATGGGGGGGTTTTTATGAACATAAACTCATACGACACAAACTTAAGGACTTCAAAGGCGAATAACTCGACAACCAAACGAGTTATGGGAAAAGTGCAAACATAGTTTTTCGTCGTAGTAGAAGAGGAACAAGATTTCGTCAAAAGAATTTTGAGAAAGGACTTATCTCAAAATTTGAAAAGGGGAAAAATCAAATTTCAGGAAAAGGGCGTTAACTCGCGAACGAAGCGTAGTAGAGCGATGAATCAAGTTCCACAAGACCCACAAGATGGAAAGGAAGAAGAATCCGAAAGGAACTTTAAAATCGGTTCGAGCGTTCGAAAGTTATAGCGAGTTGAACGAAAAAACGTCAAAAGTAGAGATTTTCATGCCAAAACATGAACAGTTGCGCGCGCATCTTCAAGCAGAGTCTAAAGTCAGAATCATCATATTGCCAACATGGATCAAAGATAACGTTAAAGAAAAAATACTATAAAGTATTAATTAAAAGGTGTTTTAATTAATAATTAAGGAAGAAAACTATTCATTAGTCAAAAAATAGGACTAATAAAACATATAGTGTAAATATTTCAGACCAAAAGGGCCTGAAAACACATAATATATGGAAAATACCTTTTTCCCAAAAAGGGAGGAAAATTGGCTCCAGAAAAGTGGATTAATTCCCACTGACAGGGAGACCGAGTTTTAATCGTCGAAAGACGATTACTTTTGATTTGGAATCGACGCTTAAAGGACGTTTCTTCTGCAACCGACTCTGAGCTGAGAGGAAGATTCAACTGTCACTCTACTAATTGGACTTAGAATAATTTCAACTTTAATCGATCTTCAAGGCGACTTAGAAGAATTCGAGACCAGCATTCAACTACTTAGCAGCTTACAGACTCTGGATAGAAAACATCACATCACTATTATCTTAATAATACAACAAATTCCAAATCCAACTAGAACTTCTATTAAAGTGTGAAGGTATCTTATACTTAAGGAATAATTCGCAAATATTAACTTCTTTTCAAATATAACGTCATTAGGGGAATTATTAAAAATTAAATTCATTTTTTAAACCTCTGCTTTGGTGTTGATAATAATTAATAATTTAAATACGACTTTTTCAGTACAGGAAAAACTGTTTGTGGTTCTGTCTGGAAAGTCAAGCGCTTTTATTTTTGTTTAATATATAGATAATCTTACATTAATTAATGTTGTTAAATAAATAAATAGTTGTGTTATTGTTCAATTAAATTGTTTTGTGTGGTTAAAAAGTCTTGAATATAAAATTTTTCTGTGGAAAAGAGGAGATAATATACAAATAATTCATTTCTAAATTTTGTTGTGTTTTTAATATAAATCCATTCTGTGTATGCTATTAACTTTGTTTTAACATAAATTTTATATATATATGTGCTCTGGTAATACAATTTGAAAATTTTAAAAAGTTATCATCAGAACTTAAGAGCCGATTTCTCCCAAAAGGCACGACCTTGGAGAGAGAGAGAGTTAATCTTAAAAAAGTTAAATAATCGAGCATTGAGATAAAATTCAGGGAATTTTGCGTTAATTAAAATTTAGTAAGTTTATGAGGACAAGCTCATACTTATTAGAGCCAAGAGTTGCAAAATCTTTGATTTAAAAAAAAGTAAAAGTGAGCATCTTGGTCTTGCCCGCGTCTGCTCTGAAAAGAAAGGTGGTTCGCCCAGTCGGTGGTGATCGTACAGCGAGTTTAAGAGTTCGTGATAATAGTGTTCCAAAAAAGGGAACAAGAATCTTAAATTCGCGTGAAGTCAGACAAGACTTTCGGCGTGGTAAGTGGCGTTCCAACGTGGGGCAAGAAGAACCCTACTTGAACACACTAACGAGGAGAGAGGCGGCGTGGCAAGTGGCGCCCAATAGCGTGGAGCACGAAAAAGCAAAGTTTTGGAACAAATTTTCAAAATTTTGAATTTTTTAGTGTTTCATACGAACGAGAATATCTTAAGTTCTGATATAATTTATATGTACATGTGTGTTAGTAATAAGTTGTGCTGGTAATTACAACGACAAATATACTAAATTGCAAAAATAATAATAATTAAAAGTAGAGTCCAAATTAAACCGAAATTTAAATTTTTTAACTAATTAAATAAACCAAGTGAATAAGTGAAGTGAAAATGGGACCAGCGAAAGATCCAGCAAAACAGGAGGGTTCAAAGGAACAGGAGACAGAAATGCAGAAAATGGTGAGGTACCTGAACCAAATGGAGGATAGAAGGAAGCAAGAAAGGGAACAGGACAAAGCAGAACAACAGAGAAAAGAAAAGGAGAAGGAAGACAACGAACAAATAAGAAGAATAGAAGACAGAATCGAGAAAAACAAGGATAAAGAAGAAATGGAAGCCAAATGGATCCATATGGAGGAATTACGGAAGCAGGAGAGAGAGGAGATGGAGGCCAAGCAGTTGAAGGAAAAGGAAGAAGCGGAGGCCAAGCAGATCCAAATGGAAGCCAGATGGGTGAAGAGAGATGAAGAATTGGAAGCCAAAAGGAAGCAAGAAAAGGAGGAGATGGAGGCCAAGCAGAAACGAGAGAGAGAAGAAATGGAAGCAAGATGGAAGCAGGAGAGAGAAGAGAGGATGAAGAGAGAGGAAGAAATGGAAACGAAACGCATCCAAAGGGAAGACGCTCGAAAACAGGAAATAGGGAAATATATGGAGGAAATTAAGGAATCTATAGATAGTAATATGGCCGAAAATACGAGGCGTATAGAAACTTGTGAAGAAAAAGTGGAAGAGTGCGTAGGGGAAATAAAAAAAATGACGGACAGTTTAAAGGAACAGGGAAAGTCGACTATAGAAATTGGGGAGAAAGTTAAAAAATTAGAAGTTAAAATTAGGGAAGTTGCCAAAATTAAAGAAACCGGTGGTAATGCTAAAAATATAATTTATTTGGATAGGGCAAATTTAGAATCAAAAACTATAGAATTTTGGGGAAATTCAAGAGAAAATCCTGTGCAATTTTTGAAACAAATTGAGGAGGTATTCCAAGAAATAAATCCCGTGATGGAAGAAAGTGATAAATTGAAAGTTGTGGAGAAAAAATTGAGAGGAGCTGCCATGGAATGGTGGGAAATAATCAAGCGAGATACAGAAGAATATAGCCAGTTTAAATTGTTATTTTTAGAGCATTATTGGGGTTATCAAACGCAACAAGTAGTTAGGAATCAGATAGAAAACCATAGATATAATCCTAACGGAAATATGAGTAGGGTTGATTATTTTTGTAAAATGGTGCGAAAGGCCGAATATTTGGAACCCAAAATTCCGGAAGAGTTCCTTATATACCAACTAATGAGGCATTTCGACCAAAAAGTTCAATTAGCGTGTATTGGAAGGGCTAGTGAGCATTTGGAGGACGCTATCAAGTTTTTGAGGACCATTGAAAACGTAGACGGAATGACGAGAGAAGTTCGCCGACCAGATAGTTTCGAAAGGAGGGACGGACCACAAAGAGATCAAAATTTCAGGCAAAGGAATCAAGACTACTCAAAACCATCCCAAAACCCTAACCCTCGATCCTATGGTCAAACCCAGAATAAACCTCAACCACAAATACCTCAAAACCCTGGTCCTTCAAATCAAAAATTCCCGCCCAAGGTCACAAAAAACTAAAATACGAGATCTCAAGGCAAAATTTTTGGCAGAGAAAGGATAATACAAACGGAATTGAGATCGACGATAAAACCAAATTTAGCAAACTTAAAAGGGGGGATCAGAAGATAAATAAAATTAAATTGGGGATTTTAAACACAGAAATTAAGAAAGATTTAATGGAGGAAAGAGATAATAAAATTTTAAATAGTGAAGTTTACGAAAAATGTCCGGAAATAGGGATAGAAATCGAAAATATAAAAGTAAATATGTCCATTGACACCGGAGCTCAAATGTCCTGTGTTCAAGAGGATTTTTATAAAAATGTGCTTAAAAATAGGAACGATAAAATCATGGAATTACCAGTTGTAAATACGGAAATGGTGACAGCGATAAAAAGCCAACGACAGAAGATTAAATTACAGGCATTATTGGAAATTAGAATAAATAACCAAGCAATAAGAGGGGTATTTATGGTGGTACCAAAGCTGGAAAGCAAAATTATAATGGGTTGTGATTTAATGTGCAAATATCGAAGTCGCATTAATATGGAAAAGGGTTTCCTGCAACTGGTAAAGGAAAATGAATTTATTGTTGTAGATTTTCTTAAGGAGAATAAGATATTAAGATTGAGCAATAAAAACGCGCAGAACGAACATCAAAATGGCGGCGAAACCGGTAAAATGGTAGAGTCGTCAGCTGCAAATAAAGGAGGCTCAAATTCGTATAAGCGAGTATCAGGGGCTTATACGTTGTCTACCAAAATGCCGGTAGACATAAAACCAGAAGCAAAGGACGTGTCTAGACTGAAATGTGACTATACCGGAGGTGACAAAGAGTGTAAGAATAGGGTGAGCCAGTTTTTTGCAAAAATTAATAATAAAGTAGTGCTTAGAAAAGCGGAGAATAGGAGATTAAGATTGAGCAATAAAAACGCGCAGAATGAACATCAAAATGGCGGCGAAACCGGTAAAATGGTAGAGTCGTCAGCTGCAAATAAAGGAGGCTCAAATTCGTATAAGCGAGTATCAGGGGCTTATACGTTGTCTACCAAAATGCCGGTAGACATAAAACCAGAAGCAAAGGACGTGTCTAGACTGAAATGTGACTATACCGGAGGTGACAAAGAGTGTAAGAATAGGGTGAGCCAGTTTTTTGCAAAAATTAATAATAAAGTAGTGCTTAGAAAAGCGGAGAAAAGGAGTTTAAGATTGAGCAATAGAAACGCGCAGAACGAACATCAAAATGGCGGCGAAACCGGTAAAATGGTAGAGTCGTCAGCAGCGAATAATGGAGGCTCAAATTCGCACAAGCGAGCAAAAGGGGCTTGTGTGTTGGCCGTTAAAATGCCTACGGACCTAAAACAAAAAGCAAAGGACGTGTCTAGACCGAGTAGTGACAAATCAGAAAGTGGTCAAAAGCGAGGAAGCAAGTTAAGTGCAAGGAAGGAATCGGCGAAGAGGAAAAATGCAAATTTTAACAATGATGAAGTGCTGATAAAAGCGTGGGATAAAGGTAACCAAGTAATTAATAAAGATGAAGGGCTGAAAGGAGCGGAGAATAAAGGAAATAAAAATGTGCCAAAGGCAATAATCGACGAAAATAATAAAATAATACAATACGACGAAAATTTGCAAAATAACTCTGAAAACGATTCGGAACTTACACAAGACAGATTCGACGCCAGAGACGAGAGTGATTGGAGAGCTATAATACAAATGGCGGATCCGGAAAGACAAAATGGACGAAATTTCAGGTATCGAAAGAAGAAAGTTAAATTCAAAAATTCTACGAAGTGTAAGATGAAAGAATGGAGGCCCGAAGGGAAAGTAATATTTAAATGTGAAGGACTAAGGAGATATTAATAGAACGTAAGAAATTTCATAAATAAATGTATAAGTTGTAATGTTTAAAAGTTGTAATATGTAAAGTGTAGAAGCGAGTGAGGTAAAAGGGAAATAACGGACTGTCAGCTGAATTAAAAGAATGTAGCCTAGGTCAGTGAATAACAGGATAAAGCTTCAATAAATTCCTAAGTGTACAAGGTCAGGAGCATAGCAGTAACACGCATCTGTAAGCCGCACCTGAATAAACAAAGTATAGACGAGGAGGTGAAGGGGAAGACAGGATATTGATAAACAAATATTGAACGACAACCTGACAAGCAAATTAGCAGAGGGGTGATTGGAATGAATGGATGTTTAAATGTGTACTGTTTTGTTTTTTATTAATGAGAGATTCCGAAAAAAATAAATAATTTTTTCTTTTTAACTACAATTAAGATAATAATCGTTGTAGTTACCAAGTACTTTATATATATGTAGGCATAGTTTTAAATTCAACCAAAGCAGATAAATATAATCATATAAGACGAATTATTCCTTATATAAATGTAATATGTTTTGTGTGTGATAATGTGTTTATTTACAGCAAGGACGTTTAGATGAAACGGCTGTAATGGACTATAAGAACGCTTAAGCAAATTTGTATGTATACCATAATAAATAAAATGTGTTTTGAATATATAAATATTATACTATCATAAATAACATGTGTTTTGAATATATCAACATTATACTATCATGAATAAAATGTGTTTTGAATATATAAATATTATACTATCATAAATAACATGTGTTTTGAATATATAAATATTATACTATAATGAATAAAATGTGTTTTGAGTATATCAATATATGAAATGATGGAGGAGATGTTTTTTAGAGATAAATAAATGTGTTTATATAAGTTGTTAGGTTAATATGTCAAACTTTATGTTGATGATTAATAGAGATGATAAATAAATAGTTAATATGAAATGTGATATGTCGAAAAAGGGGTTTAATACTAAAATTTTAGTTTTTTAAAAAAATGAAAAATAGGATATTTTCATTTTAACCGAAAATTTTAGTTCAAAGGGGGGATTTTGAGGCGGTTTGGAAAAAGCCAAACGTCTCAAGTCCAGTTAAAACAAGTTAAATTGCCGCGCTAAACCTTGTAGAGTGGGGACGAGGTGGGGCGATGACGTCACGCCAGCTCGAGAGCAAACTTGCTTGTTCGAACGTGAAAAGTCAAACTGCCTTAGTTCCTATTTTATTAAGAAACTAAATTATTAATATAAATAAATATTCAGTAGAGTCAACCGACCAATAATATCGAAGAATAAATTTAAAATCACATAAAACAAAAAAGTTATTCAAGTTTTTAGAAGGGCTCAAAAACCTAAAATTTGGAAAAAGAATAAATTCAAAATTCAAAAATCGTAGAGTCATAACCAAGTGGGGAAGTAACAATAATCACAAATAAAAAATATGAATTAATAATAATTAACAGGTGAGAATGGACTTAGAAAGTCATTCTTGGGGAGTTTTTTGGAATTTTTGAGTTGAAGGGGGGATCATTTAAAAAATAATAATAAGTACTATTGTAGAGACCACAATAGGGCACAATAATAGGTACTTAGAATCAAATTTGAAAATAAAATAGGGGAGATATAATAATTACAAAACGTAAAACTTCAAAGCCCAAAAGCGGGTAAAATAAACGTTAAAGGGGTAAAGTAACATGATAATTAGATGTATTTAGTATGTAAAATTGTAACACACCAAAGCAGAAGTAATAATATATAATGGGGGGGTTTTTATGAACATAAACTCATACGACACAAACTTAAGGACTTCAAAGGCGAATAACTCGACAACCAAACGAGTTATGGGAAAAGTGCAAACATAGTTTTTCGTCGTAGTAGAAGAGGAACAAGATTTCGTCAAAAGAATTTTGAGAAAGGACTTATCTCAAAATTTGAAAAGGGGAAAAATCAAATTTCAGGAAAAGGGCGATAACTCGCGAACGAAGCGTAGTAGAGCGATGAATCAAGTTCCACAAGACCCACAAGATGGAAAGGAAGAAGAATCCGAAAGGAACTTTAAAATCGGTTCGAGCGTTCGAAAGTTATAGCGAGTTGAACGAAAAAACGTCAAAAGTAGAGATTTTCATGCCAAAACATGAACAGTTGCGCGCGCATCTTCAAGCAGAGTCTAAAGTCAGAATCATCATATTGCCAACATGGATCAAAGATAACGTTAAAGAAAAAATACTATAAAGTATTAATTAAAAGGTGTTTTAATTAATAATTAAGGAAGAAAACTATTCATTAGTCAAAAAATAGGACTAATAAAACATATAGTGTAAATATTTCAGACCAAAAGGGCCTGAAAACACATAATATATGGAAAATACCTTTTTCCCAAAAAGGGAGGAAAATTGGCTCCAGAAAAGTGGATTAATTCCCACTGACAGGGAGACCGAGTTTTAATCGTCGAAAGACGATTACTTTTGATTTGGAATCGACGCTTAAAGGACGTTTCTTCTGCAACCGACTCTGAGCTGAGAGGAAGATTCAACTGTCACTCTACTAATTGGACTTAGAATAATTTCAACTTTAATCGATCTTCAAGGCGACTTAGAAGAATTCGAGACCAGCATTCAACTACTTAGCAGCTTACAGACTCTGGATAGAAAACATCACATCACTATTATCTTAATAATACAACAAATTCCAAATCCAACTAGAACTTCTATTAAAGTGTGAAGGTATCTTATACTTAAGGAATAATTCGCAAATATTAACTTCTTTTCAAATATAACGTCATTAGGGGAATTATTAAAAATTAAATTCATTTTTTAAACCTCTGCTTTGGTGTTGATAATAATTAATAATTTAAATACGACTTTTTCAGTACAGGAAAAACTGTTTGTGGTTCTGTCTGGAAAGTCAAGCGCTTTTATTTTTGTTTAATATATAGATAATCTTACATTAATTAATGTTGTTAAATAAATAAATAGTTGTGTTATTGTTCAATTAAATTGTTTTGTGTGGTTAAAAAGTCTTGAATATAAAATTTTTCTGTGGAAAAGAGGAGATAATATACAAATAATTCATTTCTAAATTTTGTTGTGTTTTTAATATAAATCCATTCTGTGTATGCTATTAACTTTGTTTTAACATAAATTTTATATATATATGTGCTCTGGTAATACAATTTGAAAATTTTAAAAAGTTATCATCAGAACTTAAGAGCCGATTTCTCCCAAAAGGCACGACCTTGGAGAGAGAGAGAGTTAATCTTAAAAAAGTTAAATAATCGAGCATTGAGATAAAATTCAGGGAATTTTGCGTTAATTAAAATTTAGTAAGTTTATGAGGACAAGCTCATACTTATTAGAGCCAAGAGTTGCAAAATCTTTGATTTAAAAAAAAGTAAAAGTGAGCATCTTGGTCTTGCCCGCGTCTGCTCTGAAAAGAAAGGTGGTTCGCCCAGTCGGTGGTGATCGTACAGCGAGTTTAAGAGTTCGTGATAATAGTGTTCCAAAAAAGGGAACAAGAATCTTAAATTCGCGTGAAGTCAGACAAGACTTTCGGCGTGGTAAGTGGCGTTCCAACGTGGGGCAAGAAGAACCCTACTCGAACACACTAACGCGGTAAGAGGCGGCGTGGCAAGTGGCGTTCCAACGTGGGGCAAGAAGAACCCTACTCGAACTTCACTAAACGCGGTGAGAGGCGGCGTGGCAGTGTGTGTGTGTGTGTGTGTGTGTGTGTGTGTGTGTGTGTGTGTGTGTGTGTGTGTGTGTGTGTGTGTGAGTGTGTGTGTGTGTGTGTGTGTGTGTGTGTGTGTGTGTGTGTGTGTGTGTGTGTGTGTGTGTGTGTGTGTGTGTGTGTGTGTGTGTGTGTGTGTGTGTGTGTAGGTGTGTGTGTGTGTGTCTGTGTTTGTGTGTGTTCCTTTGGGTTTAGTATTTACAGACAGTGACTAATCCACAGGTTCGGCAAGCTGATATTCAATTTGTTATTTTAGAGGCTACAATGTTCCGTTGTATATTAGCTTACAATAAAAAACCAAGTTGTAAACTATGTTTCCTTTAATATGTAGACTTAAAATGGTAGTTGTCTTTTAAATGTGAGTTAATTTGAAATATGGTTTTATTGTTATTATATAGGTAAAAGGTAAATTATTTTAAGAAGGTCTCAAATCGTTACAAGATACTAAATCAATATGTAAATTTAACCACACGTTTAGCATCAGCTGACAGTGTTCAGAGGTAAAAGATTAATGAGTTTATCAAGAGCTAAAATCTATATTAGATAATTATTTATAATTTATATCCTACCAGACGCTCAGTGTCAGCACACAGGCTGAAACAACAGAGATGCTTAATGGACCTGAATCTTGTTAACAATAGCAGCAGATTTATGATGTCTAGTAAAGTTGTACTTGAGTTTTATATCATCAATAACTAAACCATTGTTATGTTAAGAACAATACTTCCAACTGCCTTCTATGAAATAAACATATTTACCAAGCAAAGCTTAGTTTCTGAAACAAAGATAAACCTTCATGATGTGCAAAAATAAATTAACTGTGTCCTTTTGTGCTTTTAAACCTAAGAAAATGTTGAATTTTCCAACCATAAATCACATAATTTTCTATTTAAATTCATAAAAATATACTAATTAATTATTTTTCGAATATATTTTCTAACGCTACTATAATTTCAGCAAATAGTCCTGGCTTAGAAAAACGAATCATGTATCTAGTAAAACAAATGGCGGATGTTAAAATGTGTTTTCCTAAATATGAATGTTAGTTTCTAAAATGAAAGTTCAATAAAATATTTAGTGGTCTCTAAAAATTATAGGTAATTTCAAGTACAAGTAGGCAATGGCGCTTCTAAAGATGTTTGTGCACTTAGAATATTTGAAATTTGTAAACTGTAACCAAAAACATTTCTTTTTACTTATACCGTGGGGTATATTTTGCTAAACTAAATAAAGTACTTTTACATTGCATTAATTTTATAGTTTCATTTAAAACCATTAATTATGATTTATCTAGGCCTACTCATTTTCTAATGTCTGTTTGTTAACAAAAACAATAATAAACTTTTGTAAACATGTTATTCCTAGTTTACTAAATTATTAACTTGTGTTTTATACAAACAAATATTAATTATTAAATAATTAAATTATAATTATTAATATTACGACTAGTAATTATATATAAGAATAAATTTATTTATTTCTTGAAATTGCCAATGCCGAAATTATGACGAAAATATTTGGTAACAGTAACCTTTCTGTTTCATAAGAACTATTTAGTTAAGAGCTGACAACTATTTATACTGAATACAAATATAGTCAATTATAAATATTGTGTTGTCTAATCTACCTATTTTACTTTATAAGAGCACCGGAGAAATTAAACCAAATACTTTTCCAACAATGTGTTAAGGTGATTAAAAGCAAACACCCAATACCACATTTTAATAAAACATAATTTATTTCCTTATGTAAATGTCAGTAAAATGGTTAACATCTTCAGAGGTTGAGTATTAAACAAACACTCACACTCATTCGAAGTTATTGAAGAAGGAATGAAGAATATTGTGGTAATTTAATATTTAGGAAAGTAAGATTTTTGGAATAGAATAGTTCAGATTACTAAATAATAAGTCGTCAAAGGATTCGTCAAAGTAGTGATCAGGTAAAATCACACTCTTTACTATTGTCCGATCTCTACAAGTTTGGACGTCGGACGGTAACACAGAATCTTAAGATCCGGTGTTGCACAGAGACAATATGAGTTTATGACAGATCAACAAATCTGAATAGAAATATTCTTGTTCTGATAATATTACTTAGTTTTCTGTAAAATCATTTCCTAAAAAATAAATTTTAAAAGACATAAGCCGGGATTAAAAAAAACAGATATATTTTATGTATCCCTAGGTCAAATTTCCTTTGAAAAAATGAGTTTAATTATTTTAAGTTCTAATATCAAGATATTAAGAATTTTGTGAATGGCGGATTATGTTTCGTTTATCAAAATATGTAGGTGTCTATTTACGTTTTTTAGTAAAGATGAATTCATGAAACTTCTGTATAATCTTCCCCGTTAATGAATATTAAGGTAAATCATTTATATACTTATTTTCAATAATTTTATATATAAATGGTTTTTTACAACTGTATTATAAAGCCGCTACATAACACAAAATATATATTCTTGAAGATACTTTTACAATACATTTATAAATTTTCATAAAATACATTACACAAAAAATATAGTACTAGCAAGGTAAGGTTTTATGAAAGTATTTTTATCACATAAATAAATTTAATATCTATTAGTATTAAATGGCCATCTATAATACGTGCTACAAATAATAATTATATGCAACATCAGGAACTAGTTAATTACAAACTTACCATCTCAACAAGACAGTGCCTCTTAATATTCTTCCATTCATTGTGCGTCTCTATGTGATCTTTGTAACTTTTGTTATTTAGATCATAATTATCTGGATTATTTTGAACTAAATCTACAATTTCCTTATCAAGTTAAAAGGTAAATATTTTAGACTTCATTATTCACGCAAAATAAAAAAAAAACAAATAATATTTATAATAGAATACCAAAATAATTAACCTTCACCGAACAGTGTCCAACGTTGTCTGCTCGGCGTGACACGTTCAGTTTGATTGAGGAGTTCACTCCGGACAGATGGCGGTAAACCCTTTGGCCGACATGGTTCGCTCCGCATTGGAAACCGCCACTATATTGAAATTCAGCTTGATTACGTCATCACACTTGTCCGCTCACGCTGTCCTTCTGGCGTGATTTTGATAACCCTAGCATTACGAACATCTGAACGGCGATATGTTAACATTGGGTTTGGGCGAAGTTGGGTTAAGTTACCCAAAGTGAATAGACTTGTAGCTGCAACAAGATAGGCGCTTGGAGCCCTCTTGTACGGAGAATTAATATTTCCACAACTGCAGGAACTCTAAACTTTTAACACACCGGGAAAAAATCAATTGTGGACATAATATATTATAGTCCTAATTATTCACTAAACTAAGCTTTAGAAATTATGGAATCATGTGTATGTTGGCACTATTTCGTTAAGAAGCCTCAGTGTGGTCGTGTACCTGTGTTTGATGCCACCATTTTCTGAATACAAACACACATACACACACACACACACACACACACAAAAAAACAATTTAGTATTAGGTTATTAATGAAGCTAGTATACTGAATTAACCAATATTTAATGTTCCCCAGCCATTCGCGTCCACTCATAAAGTTTTTGCAGAGAGTGGATTAATTGTATATTATTTTTTGATTTGGTTACTATACAATTATTATTTAATTATTTCGCTTGCATAATATTATTTTACTTTTATTTAATAATTTCGTCGGATAACATTTTCATTGGAAATGAGGTTATCAATAGGCAAGTGAGATGAAATATGGGTTTAAAAGCTTGTAAATTAATGAGAATTTGGAAGAACAGATAATTTTAAATAATGAAATGTTTTATTTTACACATTTATGCTAGTAAAACTGTATTGATATTTTACATATTATTAAGAATTAGTTATAGTATATTTTAATTTTATTTTAGTAGTTTTTTAAAAGTTATTTTAATATCATTGAAGAAAGAAAACTACTCTCCTTAGATCCCAAAATATAATCACATATATAATTCATAAAATTAGAGACGCTCTGTTCATCCTAGATACATAAATAGAAGCAGACATATATACGATGTTTATGTTCTAAATTTATTTTCAATAATACTCATAGAAATATTCAGCTATATATAACACATTTTCAAACCAGATGGGGCTAGTAAAATAATAATAATAATTGATTTAGTTAATACATAAAATATACTTATTATTTAAAAACATTAAAAAACTGAAATGGCAACCAAATTTGTATTTCAATACGTAGTAATTAAACATTTTCAAAATTTTCAAGCAATTTATATACTTATGTGTGGTTTAATTTGTAGAGTCCTTGATATATAGACAGAAACAGGATATAATTATTTAATTTTAATTCAGGAAGAAAAAAAATACCCAGATAAATTCAATAAAAATATACTACAAAAAAAGTTCATACAATTGTGGGTGTAGGTTACTGTATTTCATTCCAGCCTATAATAACACTATTGTCAAAATCAAGTTTTTAATTACTTATCCTTTGTCAAAAGTCAAAACGGGGGAGAAAATAGCAATAATGGTTGTTGCGTTACGCATACCAATCCAATTACTGTATTATAATACAACCTCTTAGATATAATGTAATTAATTATAAATGATATTTATATTGTAAACAATTTTAAATACTGGTCGAGTATGACTTGAATTTTTTAAAGATAATTCTTCAGATCACTGAACAAGTTTACAAAAAAAAATTTATGTGTAATTGGGAAATAAAAAAACAGAGAATAAAATACATTTTATAAGAGTTGAATACAATATTATTAGGATATTTGAAATACATGTTCTACCAAAAATTCAAAATATATATTTTTTCGCACTACTTGATCTTTTAGTTAGATGTCTGTAAAATGGTTAAAGCTACTTGAATCAGATTTACATAGTTATATGATGAAACAATGGTTGTCAAGTACTTTAATCATGGTATTATGGATAATTTGCTTTACTAAATAATAGTAACTGATTCTGCAACTATGTGGTGTATGTAATTTGTCTGTTGTTTCCATAATGATATCACTTAGCGTGTCATTGTGTTTGGTCATATAATAAACAAATCCTTATGGCATTAATTCCATAATACGCTTGAAATTAGTGACAAATACTTTCTTTAAATAGTGTTGAATTTATTTATTGTTAACAACGTAAAGGAGTTTCTTTTAACTAAAATTTATCGTTCTATAAAACACGTAACACGGGCCAAATTCCATTAATAGTGAAATATTTGATCAATTTGACAATATGATTTTGAGTCATAGCTGAAGTGATTTATTACAAAGAGACAGTCCAACAGAACGAACAAATCAAAACTTCAAGAAAGGGGCTTGGAAAATTAAAATGTTAATGTAAAAGAAAAGATTCATTCCAACAGTTTTTATAGTAAAAAATAAATGAATTATTTTAATTTAATTATTTATCTTTTTTTTTTGGTTTACTCATATATCTTTACCTTACTTAAATATTTTTTCAAAACAAACAAATGTGTGAGAAAAATTGAGAAATACAAATAATGTTCCTAAAATTAAAGAATAATTTTTAACAAATGGACCTACATGAGCATAAACCTTCTGATAGTTTCACATTTTGTATTCTGTAATATTCTGTTGATATTTATACAAAATAATACTACTTAACAAAATTATACAATAAATATATGTATGTAGATTATGTAATATAAAAAATAAATATAATGAAGACATTCATTACTTCATTAACACAATGCAAACAAAGTTAAAAAAAAACTTTACATAAACTTTCTATGCTGATGCATAGATAAACAAACATATGTAGCGTTCGTTTAAGTCTGATACGTATGAAACCGTACACTTTGGAACATGCCCTAAGTCATTAGGGACATACTAACTAACAGCTGATCCGCCGTAGGCACTACGACGTAGGATTTTTTCGTGGCTTGTCTGTTCACTACTACGATCGCAACACGAAGTCCGGCACATGATTCGATCTTAAGGAAAATTTAAAAGTAATAAAAATGTGAAATTAAAGGGTATATAAGCCCAAGAAATTCGTACCCTGAAAGAAAATGTATAAAAAAGGTCTTTCAGAATCAAGAAAATAGTTTTCTTACATGTCTTAAATAAGTTTTTCTAAAATGTCTTAAAAAAATTCATACAGCAGTCAAGGCCTTTCACTCTCAGGAATCACCTCACTTTGCTCCAGGTAATCAAATAAATTAAATTCATCTCTCTAAGATAAATTTTAACAATTAAATTTCTGCCTTGAGTTCGCTATCATAAATGCTTTGTATTTTTGAATTAGGCTGTAAGTTTTGTTTAAGTTCTATTTTCATTGATTAATAACTAGTTTGCTTCAATTTAAAATTTATTGTACTGTAATTTAAATTTATAACAGAAATATTTTGCTATACAACTTAATCAAAATTTTTGTAACGTAACTTTAGTATTATTTGTAAAATACAATGCCTAACATGAACTTGAATTTCATCTTGAAACATGAAAACTAAGTTTTCTGCCTTACCAATGCTTGCCTTTGTCTTTGTGAATGCAGTTATAAACTGGTCCAAGAATGAGGCAACATTACCATCTGTAACAGCAAGTTAAGTGAAATTTCGTCTTGGTAAAAAAAAAAAAAAAAAAAAAAAACTAACTGTCTGTATGTGAAATGTTCAAAAATAAATAGTAAATGCAAATCGGACTCAAATTTTTTTAATTCAATTAGAATGGGACATGTTAGCAATTATTCGGTTTCACGACCCCAAAGGAGTTAGTTTTCTAAATTAATAATCTTCACGTCAAAACTTTCTTTTCCCGAACGGTACACATACAATTTAGTCACTTTATAATATAAGTGGAATTAGGAAACTAAGTAATCATTTTCAACACTATCCGCCTAAACGTATCATAGTTTTAAAAAGTATTCAAATATATATATAATTTATAATTTGCTTACAAATGTCTACCTCTGGTTACTATATACAAATATACAGTATAGAGAAAGTTGTGTATGAAGTTGTGTCACTCATGAAGTGCAACAATAGTTCTTTAGATTCATAGTGTAAGTCCAGGTTTTCAGCTTTTCAGTGTCATCCAAACAACAACTATTAAACCGGTGCGGGACTATTTGTACACCCGGTATATATAAATAGAAGTTCCTTTACAAGGACTGCAACATGTACTAAAAATGTATAGTCTATTTGTATTTAGGTGAAATATAACTCTGATTGAGTGTAATCTGTGTCTTTCCTGACCTATAGCTTTGGAAAATGTAACATATTTTATACGTGAGTTTGCTGTTTTTTGTTTTCTAACACTTCATCTTTTATGGTTATAAAGGTAGTTGATAGTGAATTGGTTATTATTATTAATAGTTATACTATTATTACTACAGTTAGTAAGTGTTAATGTTATTAATATGTACATATTCATAGTTATCAATATATTTTAATCAGATATTTTTACAAAAAACTAATACACAAAGTTTGACATAATGAATATGAATTAATTTTTATACAATTTTACTTTTGTGTTCAACTTTGCTCATATTTTTGTTTCACCTAATACGAGTTCCTAAAATATGCAGAAATTAATAATACAATTGTAAAAAGCGTTGATTTAGTTCGTTATTTGTCTATAGTTTGTAAATAATTTATTGCAAATATTTCCTATCTTATTTTAAATATTAACAATGGGATTCTTTACAAGGTGATATTAACTTAACATTTTCATTATCAGTATAACAAAGTTAAAATAACGATTAAAATTTTGTACCAGGATATGTTTAATTTACAATGCAACAATCTATTAAAACACAATCATACACATACCATGAGATAAACTGATGTAAAGAAGATTGAATGCCCATTCACCCGGAAGTCTCGTTTGTGCCTACGTTGTTCAATTTTTGAACGAGTGGTTAAAGTAATTTTCCAATGTTTTAAGAGAAAATGGTTTAACCTTTATTCTTCAAGTTGTGTCTTTTCGGAAGTAAAACGATATTTCAGTATTATAAAAATGTTCGAAAATATGGTGTAAAATAAAAAAATATATAAAGGGCAGTGATAGGTTATATGACTCTTATGTAATTTATATGTTTATTTTACTTATGTTTTTAATATATTCAATAATGAAATTCGAAAGTTTAGAACATAATACAAATAAAATAATCTTTTATTGAGATAATTGAAATTATAATAAAGATAAAACGAAAACATGAAAAGTAACATTAAATTTCACTTGTATATACGAGTATATATGTACACCACGTATCTAAGGCAATAAATGTCAAGATAATCTTTAATTCATTTTATAGTGATAGGTACTTAAAGTAAGAATACTTTGAAAAGATATTATTTAACTTCATCTAATGTCACTGAAATAATGGTGAATGTTCAACGGTTTATACAAAACAGTTTCCTCTCTACAAAATGTAAATCTCTCATTTTTATCTGTAGATACTGAAAATAGCAAGCAAGTTTGAGTCATTTTAATTCAAAATTCAAATTTTCTCTAAAATTTTAGTGCACTTTAATCATTTTCCTTCATTTCTATCCATTGAAGAAATTTATATCAAAATAACTTCTAATCATTGGTTCAAAATCTGAAATGCTTCCTCTTAACAGACACAAATATACGTTTTCCACTGTTTCATTATTCTTACAGTTGTTCACTATTTTTTCTTGAATGATAAAAAATGATGGATGTTTATAGTTTTTATGACGTTACAAAATTATGAATTATACTACGAGTTCTCAATTTACAATTTAATAAAACAAATATTATAGTATTGGGGGAGGGGGGGGGGTATAACTAATATACATATTCGAAAACCATTTAATACATCACTATTGGCTGTAGACCTTAAACTTATAAATGTCCACACCAAACAATTCTCATCAGTTATAAAGTAATAATTTTTTGTTAAAATACTGCTTCCTAAAAGGACCGAATAACTTTTATGTACGTCTATGTTATGAAATTTTTATCTTACTCAACCTATATTGGTTTGTGAAATTATGATTTAAAGAAAAGAAAATTATTGCCGTCCAACTATTTATAATGTTATTTTTAGGTTTGTTAATTTTAATTAAATAATAATGAAAATTTAATATATTGCTCTAAAGTTCCATCACAAAAATGAATTAAATTTTAAACGCCATGTGTGATCTACGACTAAAGTAGAACAGAGGAATTATTCTCTCTACTTATTTTAAATCCAGTCATAAAATATAATGCTTGAAAATACAGTTTTCCATTTAGGATTGTAAGTCGTAACTAAAATGCCTGACAGTATAAACAGATTTACAGCTACCATGCAGTGCACTGTGGGGTGGTTTTATACGACATAGCAGTAAATTAAAACGTTTCATTAACGATTAAACTTAATGCTTTGAATAGTTAATTAATCTATTCAAAACCATACTTGTAGTTTAGAACTTTAAGTTTCATAAAATGGAGAAATATTTATATAAATCTGGAACAGTTGATACATACTTGTGAAAAGATTGAACCTTTGTCCTTTTTCCCAGCACAAAATCTTAAAATATTGATTCATTAGGACCTACACTTATGGTGATTATAAATTCCAGACCATCACTTTCCTTGCTCTAAATTTTATCCGCCAAATAACGTGTGATATGCTCTAAAATCAAATCAAACATAGGGATACGTGTCTACGCAAAAATCTATAAAGTTTTCAGTCAATCGCTAATTCCAATCCTAACACAATGGAGTCCCATCAACGTTCCCAAGAAACAGACCGTCATTTCTATCTGGATATTGTCTTATCAAGTTCGTAATGTTAAAAATCTCTAGAAACTTTGTAAACACGATTCATATTATATAAGAATCGTTTTTATGTATTGCAAAATAAATCAAAGTTTTTTAATACTTACTCTGCCTTGTAACTTACTTTGTAACTTAGGTTGCGCGTTTCAGAACGTATGTTACATCTTCAGACTAGCTCTTGAGAGGACGTTAAAACATTAAAACACTACAAAACGTACACATCACATACAATAAACAAATAACACTTAAATGTGCGACAGGTGTACACCAACGGTTCAAGAACGACTGAAGTAAAAGTTGTTTATCTTGGTTTGTCCACTATGTTATCTATCAACATCATCGCTGTATCCTATACGAGTTAGATCGGAAGTTAAGTTGATCATTCAATAAATCACTTTTATTATTTATGAAACCTTTATAAATTTCAAATTCCTCAACGGCTTCCATTTATTAAAAAAAAAAAAAAAATCTAATACTTGAGATATGTTATGAAATCGGATGACTTGGAACAATGTAAGCTCATTGAAAACCATTTTGTGTAATATTCTACACATATTAAAAAAGAACGTCAAATGTTCAAATTATATTCGTTTGTATTTCAGTATTTACTCCAGTAAATAATAGGAAAAATTTATTATTTTAAAACCAAAATAAATCATAACTATAAACAGGGAAACAAAGAATAAAAACAATAAATTTAGATTTAAAAAAAGAAAAGGAAATAATAAAGTAAGAATTAAGTATTATGTATTTGGATCTAGTGACAGTTTAAAAAATGTATTAGTTTTTATGATTTGCTACTTGCAAATGTTTTATTTTCTGATTCTGTACACCATGATTTACATAACAAATCAATGCATCTCCAAGTGTTCTTCGAAATCATTCCTTTCATAAATGAAAATCTTTTATGGAAGGTATACCCTTTCTTCAGTTACTATCCGGTTTGTTTTTAACAATGGTTCAATAATGTCCCTCATGAAAATAATACTTAGAACAAAAATACTTAATTAACAAACACCGTGACTAAATTTTTAATCAACCATGGACATAAAATCTTCAACTGGAGATAATTTAGTCAGTTACAACGGACTCATCCAAGGTTTGCAAATCTACCGTAGAATGTGTGCTACTCTGTTTTTCATCAATAGATGAAAACACGAGTAACAACGAAGCCCAAGAAGTTGTCAATTATAATAAAGGTGTTAACGTGACATGTTAAAGTTGTAAAGATATGTATAATTAAGTATAATATTGGCGTCATTCTAAACGCATAACTTATTATGTACTTAAGCCGTTTATAATGTGCCTTTCCATGTATACCAGTACTACATTTATTACCGTAAAGTAAGTACACTCGTACATCATGTAACTAAGTACAAATTATGCCCTCGTAATACACAAATTATTGTTATGTAGGTCTATCCTGAAGCTTTTCAATACAACTGATAGTAAAGTTGCATTATTGCACACAGCAAATAAACACACACTAGTCTTAGCAGTAGAATATAATAGAAATCTAATAAATGCTTAATGTCGTCAATTCCCTCCCATCTAAGTACAAAGATGGTACTAGGCAATTGGAAGTCAAGCAAACAACACTTCATTAAACGTAAACAAATTATGGTCATTTTTTATAATTCCCTCTGCATTATAAATATTATAATTGACAGTTTTTGGAAATAATTATTCACACTTTAATTTCGCTTATCACGAAAAAAAGTTTATTGAGATTGCAAATTTTATTTCAAATAATAATAACAACAATAACAGTAAACATTAACTTCACTCTTGCCATTGATTGGTTCATATCGGGCTTAATAATTTTCACACATACAACTTTCTGTTCGACCTTGTCTGTATTATAAACCATGTATTAATAGTTTGATTTGAAGGAAGATTTGTTTACTGAAAACTGATAAACAATGGCATTGTATAGTATTAAATGATTATTACAGAATACACGAACGAAGACAATTTAATAGTGTTTCTTTCCTTATTCCCTCTAACTACAGTCCATTTTATTTATAAGGAATATAATTTTAACAAAATTGAAATTTTTTTTTTGAAAATGAATCACCTAGCTACAAGATAAAAATATTTTCTTATTTCCCTATTATAGCAAGATCCCTATTATTTTAAACATTATCGAAAGTTTAATATTTAGTAGCTAAAAAATCATTTTAGTAATTTTAGAGCCTAATAAACAAACACTCATTATTCGTTCAACATTAAGCCATACTCTTTTACTTAGGCTATATTCAATATATTTATGGAATTTATATTTTGACCAACGAATAGCATTTACTATTCTAGGTATAGTTAATGATGAATGAGAATGTCTTTTTTTGTTGTTGTTTGTTATTACGAGTTTAATTAAAAATGAGTTGAATTAGTCATTGTTTTAATGTATCGTTGATAAGGACAATGGTATAAGGTTTCTTCGAACTACCGATAAAAAATGTTATCGTCCTATCAGTGGAATTTTCCTAAGCTACATCTATTCTTTAGATCAACCATTATGTGGCCTAAGATATATGAACTACATACAAAGCAATTCAGAAAATACAGTAAATAGGCGTTTTCCTCACACTCCTTGACACTTTAATTATAAAATACTTAATAAAACTATATATTTAAACAACTACGTCGGATCGTTGAATAAAACACTTACATACTATGATATTAGACGTTTATAAGTTTAGAAATACAATCAAGACAACATTTTAGCAACTAGGAGTTACAAAAAACTTTATCTTAAGAGGGAAAAATATCTCTTTCTCAAGAAGTGAAATCCCCAATGGGACTGATTGCACAAAGCCGTCCCTGAATAGCTTTTGTCAACTACTAACATAAATCACTTCGCACCGTTAGGTGTCACTTTTCATGTTTCTTTTTTTTATTTGCATTCTGAAGGAAGTTGAAATATAGGATTTAAAAATAATAAACATTTTGAATGACTGATTAATATTATTATTATTATTTTATTTTTTTAAAGTAAAAGAGTTCAAACAGTTTGTTACATATTAGACCGTAATGAGTTAACAAGTAATTACTAGTTATACAAATAAATTGTTCAATTTCAATTGTTATGATTATTTTGTTTACTTTTTCTTTTATAAATAAAAGTTTGAATAATTTGAGGGTATAAGTTTTTGAATCCAATTTAAGACAATAGATCTAGAAATATTAGGTCAATGCTTGACACCATGTGACACCCAAGTCGCTTTATATAATAAACAATTCCAGATGTTCTCCTACATCTTCGGTTCCATGGTTCTCCATAGATACTTCATCTAGGTTCATTTAGGTTAGAAGCATGGTCATTGTATACAGATCTGTTAATTTCCAAACAATTTGGTTTTTTAATTTTCTGTTCAATATGCAAGACGTTAACATTCTCCCTGAAATTAAAAGAATGTCCTGATTCTAGTAAGTGATTAGCAAAATTTGACTGTTTTACCATGCTTCCAGCAATATATATGTTCCTTTAATCTGATTTTATATTCATATACCTGTTTGCCCTATATATTCACAATTAATTTTGTAAACACCACTATTTTCACATAAGTCTATTTTATCTTTATTATTAATTAATACTTTTCCAAGATTGTCAAGTATTCAACCCACCTGTTAGTTCATTGACATCCTCAGGTACTCCAAGGTACCTCCCTTCCTTTTCTCTTCTTCCCCACCCTACTAACATTGACGTTGGTTTGTTGTTTTGTAAATTTTAGTTCTTAGTTGTCTGATGATGCTTAAGCGCGAAACAGCTGTTAAAATATATTTGTATTTTGTGAAATTTACTTGTGAGTAATATTTGTTTACCTTATCATGCAATTTCACCAAGAACCGACTGTGGTCACACTTGATACAAATAATTAAAAGTTCATAACTTTCAATTACACGAAACTAGAGATGGCAGTAAAAAAATGAATGATTATGACCACTATAAATAAGAACAAAACAAACTGAAAATGACCTTCACTTAATAAAATAAGGAGGATGTAGAAGCTATTGCACTTTACGTTCAGAAAACCTGAATTAACTGAACATATGGACGAATGCGTACTACCGTCTTCAACTATATTTTTATCTATTTAACATCAACACACTTTTCACCGGTAATGTTGTTTTCTATTGTTATCCCGAGACTGAAGGACGAAAAAGAGCCATTGAAGTAGGGTCTATGCTGCATCATTACATTTTTACAAAGCTGAGTCTAAGTATTAAGCATTTGAATATTTTCTGCGATTCTTGTAGTGGCCAAAATAAGAATTATACAATGATCAGCTTTTGCCACTACATAGTGAACATTCTTAAGAAACATGATTAATTGACCATAATTATCCCTATCAGGGGGCAATCATATTTAGAGTGTGATCGAAACATGTCTCTCATAAACAGTAAATATCCAGCTGAAGTTACAAGTGACGGGATTGAAGAAATCATGAGTGCTAGTGCAAAGCATTCTCCTTTTGAAGTGGTTGAAGTTGATAAAGCTTTATTCAGGAATTGGACAAATGTTTTCTAAACTTATTATCCTAAAAATTGTCCTTTCCAGACAAGGCCTAGTCGTGAAGTTCGATTTCTTAAAGAACACACTAGGTTAATCGAACAACGTACCACTTTCACTGGCTATCACTTACTCACGCCTCTGCTGTCAAAAAACAGCTGGCAAGGATTGGAAAAACTTCAACGTAGGTGGTATAGATAGCAACACTTTTGAGCTTCCTCCTTCTATGTATGAAGATCCAGTGAACCCTACCAAATATCAAAACTTTCTACATTTACAACAGTTTTGTGGTCCTGCAGAACAATAAAACTTTGTATAGTGTCGATGGTAAACTTTTTTTATATTTTGATTAGACCTAGTTAAAATTGAAGAAATATAACACTATTTTAAAGTAATTAAAAGGTAGTGTAAGAAAAAGTGAAGCAAAGAGGGAAAGTAAGGATTTAAAACTAGAAATGGGAGATAGGTAATACTAAATAAAAACAGGATAATTGTCGATTAGGATTGTAATATGAAGTTGAGGTGGTGGAAGGCGGAAGGAATAAATATGTGTATAAGGAAATGTGGATATGATTTGTAGGGGTTGGATAGGTACATTATAAAGAAACAAAAAACAAATTAAAAGTGTCATTTTCTGGTGTTCAAATGAAGCCATCCCTGTTTCAGAAGTAATAAAATAGCCTACAAAAAGAAAGACATTCTTCGTTTTTGCGAAGTATTTTGTGACGACATGCTACTTTAATAATAAAAAAATATAATTATAATAGTGATTTTTTTAATAATCCAAAAATAAAACAAGACGTAACTCTGGTATGGTACAAAAACAGTTATTTCTTATTTCTATCAGGTAAGGAGTTATTTACACATATTAACTTAAAAATTGCTCTCCTGAAACGTTTGTATAAAATGACTCTCTTCGTTTTTCCTTGGACTCATCAAATACTTTAACATATTATATTGACTATCAAAAATGAAAAATTCTTATTTATAATAAATGCTCATAATCGGGTTAAGAAAATTCCCAACATTCTTTAATCACAAGTAAATTAAACGTTATATTATGTGAAATTTATTTCGTAACAACTTCTTTTATATTATCACATACACATTTATCAAACATATATATTTATTCCGATATATTTTATTGCATTAAAGATATTGTAAAAAATTAGTATTGCGACAAAGAAGTACTGGTCAGTAGATTGGTATATCTTTTGTAGTAGCAGTACTAGAGGTTATAGCAATAAGAGTATCAACAGCATTCGCGCTGGTAGAAGGAATGGTTATCTGTAGACTTCAGAATTGACTTTAAAATTAGAGTATCATTAGAATTACAGTGGTAGTAACTGATGACATTGGTAGAGGTAATAGTAATAGCAATCTTTATGGCAGCACCAGTGGCTATAACATTAAGATTACCAATAGCATTAAAGTGGGAGTGGTAGTAGTCGCTGTAGCAATAAGCATGGCAATTGTAGGGACCTGAGTGGTACCAAAGGGTAGTAAGAGTGTCAGTGGCAGTGACAGTGAAATTGACTAAGGTTGCGGTATACTGTCTGTGGTAGGAATTGTGGTAGTGGCTGTAGCTATAAGTTTAACAAGAGTATTACAGAATTATTGGAAATAACATATGGCAGGTTCAGTGATATTAGCAGTAGAATTGGGTGTAACAGCAAGATTAGCAATAGTAGTGGCAGTGGCAATAACAGATGTCATCCAAGACACCCTACCCTCAAAGGACGTGGCCTCCCCCTTTCCTCCTCAGAGAAAGAGAATAAGGAACAATTAGGAGAATAAGGGGCAAGCAGGAGAAGAGAATAAGGGGTGAGCAGAGATAGAGGAAAAGGGTCGAGGAAGAGAATAAGGGCGAGAAAGAGGAAGAGAATAAGAGGCGAGGAAGAGAATAAGTGGCGAGAAAGAGCCCCCTCCCCCAAGGGGAATAACTTGACCAAATGGAGCCCTCTGATTGGACTTTTTCTAAAGTATCGCAGATTCTACTTTTATAACACCATGTCATTCGTCCAATACTTAACAATAAAATACACTTTATGACATTTAAAGATTTAATTAATTTTAATTTTACGTTTACTAATAAAGATATTTTCAAATGTCTTTATGTTCTTAAATGCAAAAAGCCAGTATTTAAGGCAAACAAATGTATTTAAAACTCGAACTAGATATTCGCGTTTTTAAGTCAATTAAAAATAAATTAAAAATAAAACAATGATACAAGTAAAATCAGTTTTGTGTGATAAAAGTAATCTGCCTGGACCAATATAACTCTTATCGCAGAAAGTCCTAAATCAGATATATATATCTATCTGTAATCCCGCAAGCTGTATGTGCTTGTAGAGCGACTCGGTTAATCCGCTGTTCAAAGTTTTTCATTGAGGCACAGCATAAAATATATTTTAAAATTCGAAAGTTTAAAAATTATTTATTTATAATTTAACAATGTAGTTTGTGCTCAAAATGTTTTCTTAAAATCTTGTGCCATAATAATTTAGGGTTTTTTTGATTAAAAATACATCACTATGGACAATTTTATATCTTTCTACAAACCAGTTTTTACTAGTGTAAGAAGATTAATACAAACATACAAAAATAATAAAAAATAAGAACAACTGTCTACCAGACCGTCCATTCAAAAACACAAAAAAGGGACTTATGAAACCATTGTAAGGGAATACAGTAATATATGTGTTAATTCCGATGTTGTAAAAACAAATGTATTGTGAATGTATTACATTAAAACAAAAATATGTAGTTGGTGTTACTTAAATATTTGCTACTAAGTCCCTCGGGAAATAATATTGGAAATAATGAGATAAAAATTAATTTAATTTTTGCATGTCCATAAATAATTGTGTTTACATTTAAAAAATATAAAATTCCAATTGTTAAAATAGTTTCTCATTATTATCATTGTCAAAATAAATATAAGTAAGAGTTATGCTGTGCCATATGAGTGGTTTGATCACTATGCTTTTCAACATTTGAATTCAGTTGTATTTAAAGTATATGACAATTTTGTTTTAAGGCAGGTTGTGATATTTGTTTTCTTGTTATATCACTTGTTAGTTTTAGGGATAATCACTTTTAGTGCATTTACTTATAATATGTAACATTTTATCGCGATGCGTGAACCAGTAACAAATTGTAAGATTACTTTGGTAACAACATACTTTAATGGAACACCAAACCCTATATTTTAAAATTATTTAGTTTTTTTCATGTACGTTGGGAAGTGGTCTATATTTATGGGAAGTGGTCCAGTACGAAGGTCTTCCATTCTGTAGGACGCTCTCCATTCTAAATTTCTTCTTGTTTTTTTCTTGCATGAAAGCTCCTGCGAACAAAATTTTAAGATATTTTAGTAATGAGTGTGTGTAACATGTCTACCGTATACAATTTACATTAATGGTTAGAGATAATAAATTAAGATTTTGATGATAAATGTGATATATATATATATATATATATATATATATATATATATATATTCCAACGGTAAACCTTTTCTTGGTTAAGTTGAATGATGTTTTCGGACCCCACTTTTTTTGGGACGCCGATTTATTCAACGGTTTTTCGTTTGAGAATAAGTTATTTCCACCTACTGGAAGTTTTATAGGCAATCTCGCTTTGTTTGGCCTAGGTGAAATAACTATGTGTCGAATATTCAGTTTTCTGAATATCCTGACAAAAAAAAAACTTCTACGTTATACTTCCAGTACTTTATATTTGATTCTAGCTCAGTTAGGACACAAGTGAATGATTTTACTTTTTGTAAACCTCTGAGTAGTGAGTACACTGAAACTAACCTTGTAAATTGTTTATTTGTGCTTGCAAATATTTTATGAAATTTCACTGTATCAATTCTTAATCTATAACTCATAAACTATTGGGATATTTGAATACTAGGTGTTTTTTGTAAATAATAAATTTTTTATAAAGCAAATAAAATTTTAATAATTTTTTTTTTTTTTTTTACTTTCAAAATAAAACTTTTTGGATTTTACTTTCTCCAACAAATACAAAATAATAACTTTCCTTTCAATTTAATAATAATTTCTTAAACTACAAGGCAGAACCAATTATTTACCTAACTATAATTTATTCTAATATTTTATACCCAATTACATTTAATTTATATTTTAATAAAAGATTTAATTCGAATTTACGATTTAATGAATTTAATTTTTAATTAATAATACAAATATTTGATCTAATCTAACATCCTAAGTAACCCAGTATTTTAAAATAAATTTATTTGAATTTATTTCAGGCAAATTTAATCAGGGACTAACGTATTTACGTTTCTACCGACCTTTTCACAACTGTCCAGGCGTCGCGACGTTTGATATGAAGTCCGCGAGCGTTGTTTAGCGATGGCAGGCTACAGATGCTCTGCGTGCTGGTTAAGTTGTCTCGTTGATGAAGGTTGATCCCTGTAGGGTTGTCTGGAAGAATGTTAGATGAATTTTTAAAGATGGTTGTGGTGATGTCGTGTCTGAAGTCCCGGTTCGGCTATTCTCTCGACGTTAAAGTTGCATGTCCAAGTGGTCGCCTGGTGATGTCCTGGAGTCCTATCCGGAAGCTATACGAATCACTCCATGTATCAGCTGCTACGTAGGTTATGTTACTTCTCCAGAATAATCCAAGTTAGGCCAACTTTGTAATGACTAAGTTGCCACTGACGTTCTTGTAGATTATAGTTGTGTCTATTGCTGCATTCCAAATTAATATCGCAATGACGTATGTTCACACTTGTTATACAAATTATTAGGTTAACTAGGAAAATACATAGCTTTTTGCATACTATGGTATTTTATAAAAAACGAGATCAAGACTCGATGTGTTCACTTACATCGCAGAAATATCAAGGCTCGATGTGTTCACTTACATCGCAGAAATATCAAGGCTCGATGTGTTCACTTACATCGCAGAAATATCAAGGCTCTCGAGTTTCCCCGAGCAATCGTTTATATAGACTCATCTTCAGCCAGCCCCTTCTACCGTTCCACTCTTATCTCTCTCCGTGCAGTTTTGGCCATTGAAAATCCTTTTCCTTTGTAACTCCTCCAGGGTTTTCCTTATTTTATTGAGAGTGACATTTTTGAATTCAGCTCGTTGTCTTCTTTACACACGAACTCGAGTGATGTTCGTACGATTCTTGGTTTGCGTACACGACCCGCGCATGTTTTTCCGCGGCCATTTCTCCCGGAAAAGTCTTTGTTTTTTGTTTTTCCCGGTTTTTTGTTTTCACTTCATTATGTCCTTTTGGTTTGTGTTAACTAGCCGGATTTTCTCTTTTTTTCTGCTTCTGGTTGTCTTGCTGTAGGGTTAGGGAGTTAAACGATTTTCTACAAACTTGGGCTTTCCTTTACTCCCGAAACATATTTTAAATACTGGATTATTTTTACATAACTACGTTATCAGCATACTATTTAGCGTTTTGAGTTAATAAAAATTTAAGTTTAACTTTTTATCTTGCTGTAAAGGTGCGAATTTTGTCACCTTTTTCCTTTAATAAAATTTCAAGTTTTTCTTTTTAATTATACATTTTGTTTATCATTACTAAAATTTGTTTTGGTTAGAATTTAAAAAACTTTCTTTTTTATATACTTTTTTATCATTTGAACTTAGTGAATTAACATTAACTTTTTTATTTAACGAAATTTCGCAAAAACTTATTTTACCTTTATTTTAGGCCTTCTTATGAAAAGCCTGAAAAACCTTTTCTTTTTCAATTTAGAGGAATTTTGAATTTCTTTACATACTTTAATAGTCTGTATTTTACGTAACTTTGTGACTTTATATTATCTAATCTTGCAGTAAATACACACGCGGTTAGTGTAATGCATTTCCTGAAGATATTTGTTTTTATTTAATTTCTGGATTTTGGCTTCCCGTATTAATTTTTAAGTATTTTTTACAAGTCCTTATTCCTTTTCGAACAGGCAGGGTCCAAGAGTTTAACTTAGCCAGATAACTACCCTCCCGCGTCAACATGATTTTCGTGACCTACATGCGGCTTTAGCCCACGGCAAGTCCGGACTATTCAAATTTATAAAATTAATTACAAATTCAAAATCCAGGACCTACAACGGGTTGTGTCCGTTGTAAGCTACCCCTCTTAAGATATCTGGTTTGATCGGCTCCGCCATAAAACCAAGATATTGAAAACCACTAAATATAATAATACTTCCCTTTCAAATTTCCTCCTATCTTATTACATTCTTATATCTAGTTCTGCCTTCCTATCCTAACAATTTACAGATTACATTTTCATACTACTGTTATGTTCCTTGCATTCATATTTCCCGAATTTTTACAATCCGAGTTTTTTGTACGTTTTATTTTACATTACCCTTTTATTTATTTATTTTTTATTTGCCTTTGTGGTTTCAATTACAATAATTGAGAGTTTTTTAATTAATTAATTGTTTATTTGTTTAAGTTTTTTTTTTCTAAGTTTTTCCTAGTTTATTAGTTAAACTTCTTTCTTCCAGAATCCTAACTACTCCGATTCTCCTAACAACTTTTACGCATAATTAATTTTCTGGTAATTAATATGCAACCCCTATACACCCCTGACTCGTGTATTAGGCCATTCCAGGCACCTGATTTGTTCGTAGGTTATATTCGAACGTTTTCTTCCTGGATCTGTATTACTATTAAATTTAAAACTAGCAAACACATTAGCATGTAAGATAGAAATACTTAGGCCTTTCAATCAATTGAGATGTGCTGAGTTGTTTATTTAGGCCTACTTCCTTCATTTCAGTCTTCTCAGTCTGCCGTGTTCCCTCTCTCCACTTCCGTCGACCTTGAACTTCCCTTGACTTTAGTTCAGCTGTGTTGCAAACCGTCCCATCCTAGCCTACTTTAGTTCCTGTCCTTTTCTATCTTCATTCATTGCGTGTTTACTAATTCATAATGTTTACATTTGATATCTGTCTTCACTCCTTGTCTAAGTCCACACAGCTGACTTCCAATTTGGCCCACTTTCTCTTTGTACCGTACATGTTTCCTACTTAATTTAGTTTTATTTACAACAGAAATATCAGTGTTTTTAAATCTGACTTTAGACATTTTTCCACGCACTTTTGACAGTTGATTGTAGTCACGCGTGTCTGTTCCTCCTACAGATATTAATTCTTCTTGTGATTGTTTATTATTATACTTTTTATTGTTAATCGAGTGGTCGGAATATTTACAGTGTAGTGCAGTGCTTGACTTCGCCTGATTTGGATTACAACGCTTATTTGGATATTTACAGTTTCGGCTACTTTGGCTGCGTCGCGACGCGTAGTTGGTAACTGGATATTTTTCACCACTATACCTAACTTTAATTGGTACATTAATCTTTTTTAATGCCCTATTACGCGAAATTTCGTCCTTGGCTTCTTTAGATAGCATCTTAGGTACGATTAAATTTTTGGATTTTTGCCCCTTCCTTCGTTGAACAGATAACCCCTTCGGTATCATTTGATCCAACCCTTCTTCGTTTTGTATCCTAACCTTATCAATATTCCTAGCTGTTGTGTCCGGCTTCCTGTCTTGACTCATGCTACAATTCCCTTCCATTACATCGTTGATGCCTGTTTTTTCTATTTCCGGTACATTAACGATTTCAGCTTTGTTTACTAACTCATTTATGCTAATTTCATTTTCATTTAACTTATTGGTTTGGAGTTTAGTATTTATCGCCTCGATTTTGTCGGATTTAATTTCCTCCGATTTAATTAAATTTATTAATTTATTGTTTTTATAGTATCTGGAATTAATATTAAAACATTTTCCCTTTAAACGTGTTATTGCAACTTTTTTGTCAATAAACGGGATTTTAATATTATCCTGACCTATTTTAAACATTGCAAATTTTTCTTGCATGTTTATTTTGGCTTGTAAATTATATAAAAGGTCACATCCCATAATTATCCTAGATTTTAGACCTTTTACTACCAAAAATTGTAGATCTACGCATTTATCTAACAGTTTAATTTCAATTAGGACTTGCTTGTTAATTTTTTGCACCTTCCCTTTTAATGCCCCAATTATTTCTAGGCACGCTACCGGTAATTCTAAGATTTTGACATCTTCCGATTTTAATTGATCGAGGTAATCCTGTTGGATAACGCTTACTTCAGCTCCTGTGTCAATCTCAAGGTAACCGGTACTTGTTCCAAGTTCGACTGGAATCACGGGTATTTCTTCTATGGGTTTTTCAGTTAAAATTGGCTCGTCCTTATTATCTAGCAAGTCTTCTCTAATATTGACATTTAAACTACCTAATTGTTTAGGTTGATATTCGCGCTCCTTTTCGACGACTTTTTCGCCTACTTCAGGTTCGATCCTACTACAAGGAGTAACTTTTTTATTTCCTAACTTTTTGGTATTTACCTGCACTTTAACTTTTTTAACTTTAATCTTTTGCTTTATTGTTTTTTCTACAGCTCTGTCATTCCGAAAACATCCATCCTTTGGCAGAACCTCACTTATTAGTTTTTTTTTCTGCTGGTTAGGATTTGAGTTGAAAGGACGTGGTTTATTGGAACTTGGGTGATTAGAGTTATTCGGGTTTTGAGCATAGGATCTTTGGATAGGGGGGTTATTTCTAGGTGTGAAATTTTGCCTATTTTGCGTGTCTTGAGCGTCCTGGGGTCTGCCTCGCCGATTTTCCTCTATCATATCGACATTGTTTAAAAAGTTTATCGCATCTTGAATCGTTTCACTAGGCTTACCTATGCTTGCTAGCCTAATTTGTTCGCTAAAGTGTTGCATTACTGTGAATACTAGGAAACCTTCAGATAAGGGGGGATCTAAATCTCGAGCTTTATTTACTACCATACAGAAATATTCTGTTCTACTAGCATTCCCCTTCTCTACATACTTATTGTTTTCGATATAATTTCTGATCGCTTTTTGTTTTTGTAACGACCAGTAATTATTTAAAAATGCTTCCTTAAATTCGGCATACTTCATCTCTTCGCGGTTTGTTATGTTAAACCATTCGAGTGCATAACCTTTAAGATGGCGTCTAATGAATTTAATCTTCTCCCTATCTTCTAAATAGGGATTCAACTCGTCCATTAACCCTTCTATGTCCCTTAAAAATTGTTTAGGCCTTTCTTTACTGTTTCCCCAAAATTCAATTTTAGTTGCTTCGCTCTCATAACGCGGCATCACTATTCCTACACTCCTACTACCACCTCCCTGACTCAACACGTCTTCTATTTTCTTTTCGACGCGTTGCACCCGACTTTCCATTGTTCTGAAGCCCTCATCTACTGTGTTCTTCATGGTGCTCGTCGTTTCTTCCAGAAAATGGATCGTTCCTTCAATTTTCCCAAATTTCTCTTCCACCTTGGTATGTTGTTCCTTACACCTTACGCTTTCTTCCTCCAGGCTTCGTTCCAGGTCTCCCAGCTTTCCAGAGATTAAGTGGTATAATTCTTTTTGTTCCTTCTCTCGCTGTAACCTTTCTGCCTCCTTTTCTTCCCGGATTTTTTCATCCTTGAGCCGTCTTCTTTCCTCTTTTCTTTCCAGTTCTTCCTGATCTTTCTTCGCCCTTTCTTCTTTATCTTTTTTATATTGTTCGAAGAACTCTTTCATTGCCTTATCCGCCATTTTAACTTTTGCTTTTTTATACTATTTTAATTTGATTTAATTGTTTTTATTTATTTAATTTTGTTTTAATCTGTCGCGTCGGAAACTCCCAATTATTTTTAATTTATTTTTACTCCAATCTTTTTAGGCCTACACCCCCAATTTTCCGATTTTACCACGACAAATGTATTTTATTGGTTAATTAATTTTAATGTTTTAATTTCCTCTCTCCCCCTCTGAACCTTGATACGACACGAACCCGGGAAATACTTCAGACGTGGTAAATAGCAGTAGTATGGCTTAATAATAAACACAATTCTAAAGCTAACATACACAGTTTCAAGCACAAATAAATTTACGTTAGTTTTTTGACTGAATTTTACTTTTGGTTAATTTTTTAACCACAAGTGAAATCGAGCCAACACCGAAGGGCGCCAACTCTCCAACGGTAAACCTTTTCTTGGTTAAGTTGAATGATGTTTTCGGACCCCACTTTTTTTGGGACGCCGATTTATTCAACGGTTTTTCGTTTGAGAATAAGTTATTTCCACCTACTGGAAGTTTTATAGGCAATCTCGCTTTGTTTGGCCTAGGTGAAATAACTATGTGTCGAATATTCAGTTTTCTGAATATCCTGACAAAAAAAAAACTTCTACGTTATACTTCCAGTACTTTATATTTGATTCTAGCTCAGTTAGGACACAAGTGAATGATTTTACTTTTTGTAAACCTCTGAGTAGTGAGTACACTGAAACTAACCTTGTAAATTGTTTATTTGTGCTTGCAAATATTTTATGAAATTTCACTGTATCAATTCTTAATCTATAACTCATAAACTATTGGGATATTTGAATACTAGGTGTTTTTTGTAAATAATAAATTTTTTATAAAGCAAATAAAATTTTAATAATTTTTTTTTTTTTTTTTACTTTCAAAATAAAACTTTTTGGATTTTACTTTCTCCAACAAATACAAAATAATAACTTTCCTTTCAATTTAATAATAATTTCTTAAACTACAAGGCAGAACCAATTATTTACCTAACTATAATTTATTCTAATATTTTATACCCAATTACATTTAATTTATATTTTAATAAAAGATTTAATTCGAATTTACGATTTAATGAATTTAATTTTTAATTAATAATACAAATATTTGATCTAATCTAACATCCTAAGTAACCCAGTATTTTAAAATAAATTTATTTGAATTTATTTCAGGCAAATTTAATCAGGGACTAACGTATTTACGTTTCTACCGACCTTTTCACAACTGTCCAGGCGTCGCGACGTTTGATATGAAGTCCGCGAGCGTTGTTTAGCGATGGCAGGCTACAGATGCTCTGCGTGCTGGTTAAGTTGTCTCGTTGATGAAGGTTGATCCCTGTAGGGTTGTCTGGAAGAATGTTAGATGAATTTTTAAAGATGGTTGTGGTGATGTCGTGTCTGAAGTCCCGGTTCGGCTATTCTCTCGACGTTAAAGTTGCATGTCCAAGTGGTCGCCTGGTGATGTCCTGGAGTCCTATCCGGAAGCTATACGAATCACTCCATGTATCAGCTGCTACGTAGGTTATGTTACTTCTCCAGAATAATCCAAGTTAGGCCAACTTTGTAATGACTAAGTTGCCACTGACGTTCTTGTAGATTATAGTTGTGTCTATTGCTGCATTCCAAATTAATATCGCAATGACGTATGTTCACACTTGTTATACAAATTATTAGGTTAACTAGGAAAATACATAGCTTTTTGCATACTATGGTATTTTATAAAAAACGAGATCAAGACTCGATGTGTTCACTTACATCGCAGAAATATCAAGGCTCGATGTGTTCACTTACATCGCAGAAATATCAAGGCTCGATGTGTTCACTTACATCGCAGAAATATCAAGGCTCTCGAGTTTCCCCGAGCAATCGTTTATATAGACTCATCTTCAGCCAGCCCCTTCTACCGTTCCACTCTTATCTCTCTCCGTGCAGTTTTGGCCATTGAAAATCCTTTTCCTTTGTAACTCCTCCAGGGTTTTCCTTATTTTATTGAGAGTGACATTTTTGAATTCAGCTCGTTGTCTTCTTTACACACGAACTCGAGTGATGTTCGTACGATTCTTGGTTTGCGTACACGACCCGCGCATGTTTTTCCGCGGCCATTTCTCCCGGAAAAGTCTTTGTTTTTTGTTTTTCCCGGTTTTTTGTTTTCACTTCATTATGTCCTTTTGGTTTGTGTTAACTAGCCGGATTTTCTCTTTTTTTCTGCTTCTGGTTGTCTTGCTGTAGGGTTAGGGAGTTAAACGATTTTCTACAAACTTGGGCTTTCCTTTACTCCCGAAACATATTTTAAATACTGGATTATTTTTACATAACTACGTTATCAGCATACTATTTAGCGTTTTGAGTTAATAAAAATTTAAGTTTAACTTTTTATCTTGCTGTAAAGGTGCGAATTTTGTCACCTTTTTCCTTTAATAAAATTTCAAGTTTTTCTTTTTAATTATACATTTTGTTTATCATTACTAAAATTTGTTTTGGTTAGAATTTAAAAAACTTTCTTTTTTATATACTTTTTTATCATTTGAACTTAGTGAATTAACATTAACTTTTTTATTTAACGAAATTTCGCAAAAACTTATTTTACCTTTATTTTAGGCCTTCTTATGAAAAGCCTGAAAAACCTTTTCTTTTTCAATTTAGAGGAATTTTGAATTTCTTTACATACTTTAATAGTCTGTATTTTACGTAACTTTGTGACTTTATATTATCTAATCTTGCAGTAAATACACACGCGGTTAGTGTAATGCATTTCCTGAAGATATTTGTTTTTATTTAATTTCTGGATTTTGGCTTCCCGTATTAATTTTTAAGTATTTTTTACAAGTCCTTATTCCTTTTCGAACAGGCAGGGTCCAAGAGTTTAACTTAGCCAGATAACTACCCTCCCGCGTCAACATGATTTTCGTGACCTACATGCGGCTTTAGCCCACGGCAAGTCCGGACTATTCAAATTTATAAAATTAATTACAAATTCAAAATCCAGGACCTACAACGGGTTGTGTCCGTTGTAATATATATATATATATATTCTTCTTCTTATAGTGCGCTATCCGTTTCGGACGTTGGCGACCAGCAGGGTAAGTTTGACTCTGTTGACAGCAATTCGGAAAAGTTCAACAGATGTTTTTCCGGTCCATTCCCTAAGGTTATGCAACCAGGATATTCTTCGTCTTCCTGGTCCTCTCCTTCCATCTATTTTTCCCTGCATGATGAGCTGCAGCAGAGAGTATCTGGACTCATTTCTCATGATGTGTCCTAAGTATTGTAGCTTACGGATCTTAATGGTGTCCAAAATCTCTCTGGATTTCTATATATATATATATATATATATATATATATATATATATATTATAAATGATGAAATGATCTATGGAAACTTTGTCATAGCTTAGCTTTGGGGTTTCAAAGGACGACTAACATCGCTACACAATATAATGTAAATTTCACCAGGTTGATATTAAAATGTGATGATAAATGATAAAGTTTATCCTTACACTGAGTTTCCTACTCCTTTAACGCCTAGTGATAAATCTGTGTTCCGGAAGTGATGCTTCTTTTGTGTTTCGGTATGACATATTGCGTCTGGGGCAAATATTGTGTAAGCTAAGCAAGTCTTCCTTCAACTTTACATCTTTCATCCACAAATATATTTACTTGAGTAAGAAAATGACAACAATACCATGACAATACACATTTATAATTTGTTGACTTCATGAGGGTAAAATAACATATAGATAAATTATAAATTAAACACAAATACTTTGCTTTAAATTATATTGGATATATCTAAATATCTCATTTAAATACAACCGTTAAGTTTTAAAGTTATAAACTATTTTCGAAACGAAGCTGTAACTGAACGTATGTTATAACTTGTATTAATTTATGTTTAAATTTTAGCCATTTGTAATATTTACTTTTGCATGACCTACATGCGTACACTTAGGTAACCATGGGTTAAATGGAATACGTTACACTGAAGACAATTCCAGACCTTAACTCAATTCTGAACTATACAGATGGACAATAAATTAATATTATAAAGTACTTATATATAAAAAATATTATATAAATATCCTGTTATTTTGGTTTAAAAATAAGGGTAGTTTTCCTTAGAAATTATGCGGTAGTGAACATAACAATTAGCTCCTTTCTCATGTAACGTGAGTTTTAAGAAGCAATATTTAGCCTAGTTTCATACAAAGGCCATGAGAGCTGATGAAACAATATGAAGACTATATTTCCTTGGTGGGAGATGATGAATGTAGGGTAATAAGTCAAATGCAACCCCTTAAGCCAAGAAGGTGTGTTTACATGAATACGTAATAACATGTAAGTAGGCTTTGTATATGAGATTCAATGTAGTGGAGGATTTTCATGCAAATTACCTTCATTTACTCTTGAATAACTCGAAAGGTTCATGATTTTATACTTTGCATTTATACAGTTACAATACACAAACTGAAATTATTAAACCAATTTCGTTCAAATAACTGCTTTTATTTTAAAAAGATTTTTGTATTTTCTATATACTATTCTATGAATTATGATATTATATTATTATGAATTATAATGTTTATGCCATGATATGTACACCGTAACTAGACTGAATACAATATAAATTATTATGATATCTAAAATTGACATATTAGTTTCATTTAATTAACGACCAATTATAAATAATATATACGTAATATAAACATATTTATAAAGAGTCTCACAAATTACAATTTTCAAAAATGTAAAATATCTTAAGTTTTTAAATCATGGGTTCAGGATATTAAATATATATGATTAACATCAGGATTTGGAACTCCTCTATGATTTTCAGGAGTTATAATAAAATCTGTACTATAGTTAATTATATTTTTTGTTTATTTGTAAAAGAATCAATTCTGATACTTTCTGATACATTCTGAGAATAAAGAAAATGTTAAGAAAAACATCCGGATGTTTTATTATAAAGATACGGACTGAAAAAATCTATAGCAAAACAAGATGAAAATATCTTGTGCAAATGTATTAGAATTGTAGCTAAATATTTAATTTTATTACTTTAAATAAATTTTGAAAGGCCTGTGTGCTTTATATGCACTATGAGTTAAGATTTCAAAGTCTTTTATCTGAAAACATTCGGTAAATTGTTTTATTGCCCCAATCAGAAAACAAAACAATAATAGGTCTAATGGTAATCTGAGATATTTTATTTTCAATTTAGTACTATTCAGTTGATATTAAAATTTGAAATATTTCAGTAGCGGTAAATGAAGATATTGCATGTAACAATAATTTTATTGTTTTAAGTATTTTGATTTTTTTTAATCACACTTTCTAGTATCTCATTTATAACAAAAATTAATTGAAAATAATCATAATAATACATAAATAATAATCGAAAAACAAATAGAACACATCGTAATAGTATGAAACTCACCTCAGCTTATAACTAATTTTGATCTATTGACTTCTTGCACAATGGACGCTTTTGACAGTAGTCACTTTTTATTTTATTACATTCTATTTTATATTGTCATTGGAACTTAGCATTTTGAGCCTCACTTATAGTAGTCATTTATATTTTTATAGATCCTGGACATATTTCACTAGTTAAAGTAATTTGGTCGTACCTGAATTTTTCCGCGATTTTTAAATTTTTTAAGGACCAAACTTTGATTAATCAAACATTTTTTCATAATTTTACCAATGTATATATTTTACGTATATGTTTTTTGAATATTGAAGGTAATTAATTTCATTAGTGATAGAAAATTGGTACCGAATTTATTGTTCATATATAACGCGTTCTTTGTTTGGTTTCGTCAAAGACAAGCTTAACCCAGTAATCTTAATTTGCGTACAATAAAATCTCGATTTTAAAAAAAAACATGCAGGATGTAGGATGCAGGATCAATAAGATTATAGTTCTTGTATCATCATAATTTAATCGTTTGAAATGAAAATAAAATTAATAAATTTTTAAAAATCATTTCAAAGCCTCTGTCTATTTATCCTACTCAAAAATTTTAATATAGTTTCTAGAAGACATAAAAGAAGGAATTAGATGTACAACGAGTATAATTTTTTTAATAATATTGAGTTTCACCAACATAAATAAAAAATAACATAAAGGGCCATTTTTCAGTTCTTCATATTTTACCATATATTTAATCTGAGGGGAAAGTTGGAAATTTTAAGTTTTCCTTCTTATTTTTCCCCAAAATAAAAATTCATTACCATTCTATGATAAAACTTCAGAATACATAAAACTTTACGATAAAATGACAGAATGATTTTTAAATAGGCTATACATTATAAAATCCAAGTTTATGAATTCAAGACGTTGAGTTTTATAAAATGGGTAAAAGTAAGAAACACACTACAACCAAGAGAAGAAGAGAGATACGAAGGAGCAGGGAAGCAGAGAAAGGAGTCGAGAAGGCAAAGTGATATTTGCGCGGTCCTTTTGATGGGAGTAACGTGTTAAAAATAAACCTTATATATTATGATTTTCTGTAGAAATATATAATACAACTGTTTCAAAAACTTCGCTTCATCATCAGGTTTTTGAATTCATCCTTATAAAGGGAACATGTTAAATAGTACATATATTATGTTAAAGTGATTTTCGTTTGAGAAAAAAAAAATAAAATAACAAGACTATATGTATTACAAAAATTACCAGTGTGAAAAAAAAATTGTATATGGATCTTCTAAAAGTAAATACTTCTGAAGTTAAACTTTATAAATCAATTACATTTGTTTTAAAAAAATACACAAATAATTCATCAATAACCTTTTAAATACATTTTATTAAAAACAAAATAACAAATTATGATTTTATAAAAAACACATTAAGTTGGTACGTAAAAAAATAGTAAACCCTTGAGACTGTGAGTAGAACTTTAGGTACTTTCACCATATACGTGAAATGCAAAAAAAAACTAAAACAAAACAATTAAAAAAAAAAAAAGAAAAAAAAAGTAATTATAATACATAATATTAAATATTGTTTTTAATTAAAAATGGTTTTTATAGGTGATCTGTTAGAGAGTCGTTTTTTACATTTAATTTTATCCTAGATATTCAAGGACCATTAAAACTGGGTGTTAGAAAGATGGACAGTTTAGCCTAGCGAGGGATCGTAACAATTAACCAAATTAATTAACCCATTAACAAACTTAAATAATAAAATTGTTTTAAATACATCATTAAACTTAATTTCTTCTTATAATTTCAATCTTTTAATTTGATCAGTTACTAGAATTGTATGCAAAACAATGTCATCATACAATTGTATGAATTGAAGTGCACTTTTACAATGTCATCTAAGATATTGAAAATTATCTCTCTCAGAACAGCTGTATTAGATAACTACAAGTGGTGTACTGTTTCATGCGTATTGCTAAGATTGAATTGACTTTGTACTCTCAGGGCTTAACATTATCCCACACTTTTACAGTTGATACACAGCGCTGGATAGATAAAATTCATTTTCTCCACAGGAAGAATAAAAACATGTGGCATTTTTGTTTATTGAAATCTCGTCAAATTGGACTAGAAAAAAGTACAAGAATAAGTATCATCTGTATGGTACTGAAAATCCTGCCCACATCAAGAAGGATAATTCAATAATACTGAAGGAATGTTCAAATAGGGTAGAAGATAGAAGATAGCTTTATGCGCTGCCTACGATGACAGTAAACAGAGAATACAAGCTTTTGTGGAAGATAATGTTGTTTCAATTGTTCCACATTTGTATTTTTAACGTAGTCTGCAAAATAAAAAAGGAGTGCACATCTGTTATTTGTCAGAAAGTCGATAATACTGAAAGGACCACTCCACCTGAATAAACTATTCAGGTTTAGTACAGTTAACCGAAATATATATTACTGATTTTCACAGTTAACAAATTTTACAAAGATATCAAATTTATTATAGCCAATGAAAGAAAACTTCCCGAAACCACAATAACACACTAACAACACAAAGACCTGATAGTTAGGTTTATTCTACTTTATGTACATTTCAATAGTACTGCTATCATCAATCAACAAACCGCAGTGCTCTATTGATCCCATGATTGATATAATCAGATAAGAATATCTTTAGTTGGAAGGAAGTAAATGTTTTTAGTGATTAATTTTACATATATTTGCGTAGATATCTATACATATTACAACATTTAAAAAAAAATGTTCAATGCCTAACATGGAATGTGTGAGATTGAACTATTGTTTAAATGTTGCACTAGGAGATATTTACAGCACAGTGAACACAACAATATAAAAACGTACTTTTTATATTGTTTTGTTATATTTACACGCTCAATGGTATTAGCCTATACCGACGAAAATTATGTGTTTGTGATAGCTGTTGTCTGGTTTTATAAAATGTATCTATATTTAGTTATCATATTTTAGTTATTGATTTATAATGTCAAATCGTAAATATAATCAATAATTTTATACTCCCAAATTATAACAGATGGAAATATCTCTACTATATTTTTCAATAAAATATCCTGTATAGGCCTATATGTCAAAAATAGCCGTTTTCAAACTTTCGTAAAATAAAACTAAAAATGTATGATCTTTTGGTCTTGTTATACAAATTGACTTTTTTTAAATGTTTGAAATATTGACCTTTATATATGATTTCTACGTATATTAATCATTGGTTTTTCCTCTTAAGTTAAAAACGCAATAAAACCAACACATATAAGTGTTTTTATGTAGTTACATTAAAAAAAATTTCCTTTATCGAGAACGGGTTAAAAAAATTAATCTATATTAAACAACCAGATGTGGAAGTTAGTTAAAGCCAATTTGTATATTTAGGTAATCAAAAAAATTCTTCACTTTATATATAAGAAGGCTAAATCAATTTCATAGTTCCAAAAAGAAGAAACCGAACATCTTAAAAGAGCATCTGTGCATAACGACTATAATAAATCCATGTGGGGATGGAAGTTGATTGAATATTATGCTAGGTATTTTAGATGGTTAAGCAGTTTTGGTGTGACTCCATACTGTATGCAGCTATTCATTTATTTAAATGTATCAATATAAAACGTAACAGAATGATGCAATTATAGAGTAAATGTTTAATTTTTAAGGAATAAATGTTTCATTTTATTTTTATATCAATATTATTATCTAAGAAATCTTATTTTGGATTAAAAGGCATGTTTTATTAAAACCAACCTAATTATTATTATTATTATTATTATTTAAAGTTATATGTATTTTTGTAAAAAAGATTCTTTTTATAATTTTCAGAATTATATCTGCGTTTGGCGTTGACAGATCAAAATGTTAATTTTGTTATAGATATGATTATAGAAATTCCACACCTTGCAATAAAATGGGCTTTTATTGCTTCATGTTGTAACTAATTAAAAAGTAGTGCCACAAAAATAGTCTGAAACATCCACCATTGTAAATCACGTGAACGTTTTTTATCAACAATCTTATTAAATGCTGGATTCAATTAAGAAATCAATCAAACGGTAACTAAAACTGTCAGGCTAATATAATATTATTATATTTCATTACCGAGATTACTATACTCATTTTTAGTGATACTAGTAAAATTATATTATACAAACACTTTAGAGTTTACTACATTCACAAATTTAAATGCTGTGGGACGTCTAATGAAACCCTTCCTAGCAAATGTGAGTGAAATTGAAGAAAGATTACAACTACTAACTAACCCATTTATTAGGATTAACTAACAAACATAGACACCTTCTTGTATCATTTTAAGGAAAGGATTGCAATAATAGAAGATTATTTACGTTCAGGACCATTTAAGGATTATCGAAAATTGTCAATTTCCTCATCAAGCATTCCAACAACATTCAAGAATTGAATTAAAAATATGAACCATATCACCAGAGAGAAATGCAAAACGAATCAACCTCATCTATTTTTTTTTTCCATACATAAGAATTAATATATATTACAAATCGTTACAAAAAGAATCGATACAAAGTGTTGTAAAATAAACACATATTGCTCAGCATGCTGCTTCATTACTTTAATAAGAGACCATATGGTGTATCGCCTGTTGCGACCACTAAGGGAGCAGACATTATGAAAAGTTTTAACTAATATCTCAATAAAATTTTCAATCGTGAGTTAAACCGGAAACTGAATTTTACGACACAAAATGTTGGTTTTACAACTTTCTAGGAACGTTAGTTTCTATTGAGAAACCATTTCGTAAATTGTATGACATGATATGTAATTATGGAATTGAGATTCGTAGTGACTTGAAGATACACACTGTACCAAAATAATTAAAGAAGAGAGTTGTGAAGCATTCGACACAAATAAGAAGACCGGATGAAATGTCTGGACTTGAGAATGAACTTGAAGTTACAGCTTGAAATTCTAGCTTGAAATTCCAGCTTGAACCAGCTTAAGCTGAGAAATATACAGGTTGGAATTAGTAAATGAACAGAGACCTTTTACAAGTTTAAACACTTCTGTTCTAGGTTTATAAGTAATATACAGTATTTCTCTGTAACTAAGCTCTGAAACTTCAATTTCTTTTAAAACAAAATGTTATATTATGTTAAATAAGTCAATTGATGATTTCACTTTTATAATAACTAGAAATAAAATGAATTGTTATTCGTTTTAAAAAATGACTGTTTGAATCTATACGCTCGTAATTTACTGACAAGCTAAAGTTTAGTTATAATTAAAAGCAGATTAAAATTTTTACATTTATAAGGACAGTACATATTTTAACATAGTTAACTCAGTAAATAAAACTGACTTTTTTTTACCTGGTTCAAGAGTTGTCAAAGATGTTTGAAGACGAGGCATGATGATTGAAGATGATGTCATGACTTTGTATTTTATAAATAAAAAACTACCCACATCTTAGTGAAGCTTCTGTATTAAACTTTTCTTTTTTAAATAACAAAGATAGCACAATTTACATGATGGCAGTTAATGCAAAACATAAATTTTTAAAAAACCTTTCGAAGTAATGTCATCACGGCAAAACTCGGTTCCAATCTATATCTTATCGCCTGCAGGTACCGTTAGACGTGCCTACGGCAAGAGTCACCTGACGCTGTTTTCGGATTTCAACGCTAGGGTACAGCACTTCCCGGCAGTAAGTTTTCTCTACTTCAAAAAAAAAAAAAACGTATGTCGGTACAATGTAAATGATGTTGTTATTCAATGAGAAACTTTTATTAATATAGTTTAAGCGAAAACATTGTGTCATAGAAGAGAAATAAATGCACCACATATTTTAAGGTTATAACTAAATAAATTTTAATATTCTTAGTATAACTATGAAATACATCATTTTAAAACATAATTTCCCAAACGTAGACCAATATCAGTAACGTTACTGTCTAACTTCGTGTAAGGTCATATTTAATAATATTTGGATTCACATGGAAGTTGAAACTGTGTATAGGACATCAAATTTGGCATTATCATGGATAAAGCAAATTATATGATAAGAAAGTTTACAATATAATCATTACAAAGTCAGTTCCTTTAGGGTATCTTTATCATTATCCAATCAAAAGAATAAAATAAAAATGGAGTGGTATAAGAAGTTTGAAAACTACAAAAACATCACCGTAGTTTGTAGAAAACACACGTTAAAATTGTAGAAAGGCTTGCTGTTAAATTATTATTAATTTATGCAACTAAGTTATGTTTATGTTTATGTTTATGTATATGTATATGTTTATTCGGTTATTAAAAGAATAGTATAAACAGTTTTAAGTTAGATATTGTTAAGGTATTATATAACACAAATATTATTTATATTTCCAACCGCCAAAAGAAAACATATTAAGACTTTTTTTATGAATTGTAATATTAATATATTAAATGTAGACTATAAAATTATCATTAATGTGTAAATAAATATAGTTCAAGTACTTTTTTTAAATAAAGGAAATTGATTTCATTTAATTTAATTTTGTATAATCAATTTTGTGCGAGATATGTTATATATACATCAGAAGAAAGTTCTTATCTTAAAATTTAATCTTTCGTGAATAAAACTCAATCAAAGTTTTAATTATTGTAACAAATAATATATATGTCCTGTAAAGCAAGAATACAGAAATAATTTATGTAGTTAGTGGCTTCAGATTGGAAAGTTACTCAAATTTGTTTTAAATTGAGATCCATTTTGATATCATAATGTATTTTTAATAGATGTAAGATAGATATATTTTACGTGTACAATATTGGATTTATAATTGTTTAGAAAATATATTAAATATTTGTATTGGAATATATTTTGTAATTTTTTGAACCCAACTATACATTTTATAAGTCGTTGGTATAATAATGGTTTAAGCAAATACAAAAAGAAAATGATAAATGTCTCACGTTGGCATGTTTTGAAGGACAACTAATCCACTTTCTTTGAACGAATTTGTTCCCTCAATACCAGTAGGATTGATCATACATAATAAGGTTCAAACGTTATATTCACACGCAGTATAAGAGAAGTTCTTTTCCCAGTGTATAATTAGCATTTCAAATACAGTTTTTAATATCACAGATCCTATTATTTCGTTTAAATCACCACTAAAGTGGACGGTTTGTTATATAATTATATCTGGTATACTAACACAGGTTCAATTTTGTAAAACTATTTATACTGTCAAATAAAATGATTGGCTTTAATATTATATTTAAATAAAAAAATCGATTAACAAGAAAATAGAAAATTGTAAAAATAATATAAATACAGTGTTACCTCATTGAAAGTTAATAGTCTGACCTGGTAACCATATAAAAATGGGAAATAAAAATTAACTAAAAGTTAATTTTATTGTTTCACATGAATAAATAAACCTGACAAAAAAATGTATGTATAAAATATCCGAATTGTAAAAGTTTTAAAGGATAAAGTTACTTAAGGAAAAATATTAAATTTACATAAAGTACAGATTTTAAAAATTAGCCATGGTAAGTGATACAATTAAAGGGATAAACTAAAATAAGGTAAAAATAATTTTCAAAAGTAAATAATGTACCACCTTTAAGAAAATGTAATGGAAATGCGTGGTCGGACCTATTACAGAAGGTACAAGTCAGTAAAATATTAATAATAAACTGCAACAGTTGCTCTTACCTTAGTGTCAATCCAACACAAAAACTGAGTAAACTATTTACATGAAAAATGAAATACAAAATTTAACTTTATATCTGTAGTTTATAAAAAAAAAAACTAAATTAGAAATATATATATATATATATATATATATATATATATATATATATATATATATTTGTATGTTTATTTATAAACTCTTAAGTAAAACAAAACGAAGAAAATTGGTACGCCCTTAAGTACAGAAAATTAAGCAAAGATATTTAAAAAAATTATATTTTACAAATATTAAATTAAGTTTAAAAATCCCTCCCCAACAAGTAAAATTTAACAAACCCTCCCCTTTTTATAATCTAAATCAAAAATCACATTCAGTTACAAATTACAAATGAATTTTAAATTGTAATATAATGTTACGGAAAACGAATACATTTACAATGGTATTACTAGTAAATCTATTTCGTTGGCCAATCTTAATACTAAATAATAATAATAATAATAATAATAAAATAATTTAATTTTAAGACGTCTCTCTTATTAATAATAATAATGAAAATTTAAAAAAAGGAAATAACTCATTTGGAGTTGTAAGGTCGAAATTAGCTAGCAAGGTCCCATCCAAATATTACAAAAACAAAAATACAAGGTAATATATAGCCTTTAATACATAACTAAATAATATTTTTTTATAACCAGTTTGTCTTTATAATTAAATGTTAGGTTTGTTCCTTTGTTTAAACTATAAAAAAGTTAATATTACACTTGTATAGTTCTTTTTTTTTGAATGAGCTGACTGCAGTTAACACTGGAGAAACTGGTAGGCGACACAAGTGACTGGTCAAACTTGGTAATATTCTTCGACCAGTACAAAACTGCCGAAATAAAACATGATAACAATTCGTTCTAGTTATTACAAAATCTATAGGTTGTAAGAAATTCATGTTTAAAAAAGCAAGTTGTAATAACTTTGAAGACCTTTTACAATTGCTAAATTAAGCAAATGCTACTGCCAAGACAGAAATAGATTAATCTGATTCATTAGGCTGTTTTTGACGTTTAATATTCCCGCAAATTAAACGATTTTAATTACAACTGTAAGCACAAATTAAAACTGTAATATATTTGAAATAGCTGTCAAAATGATTGTTTGAAATATTATAGTTAAATATTTTAAATGATTCCATTTAGGTAATCAGTATTAACCTTATATAAGGAATATTTAAGTGACACACATTTTAAAATACATACTTAGACAAGTTTAAATAAAACAGAAAAAATACGCAAAACATGTTTAGAATTAATTCAGACAAAACAGATACCATAGTTAACTCAGTTGGTAAAATTAATATAAATTTCACTTTAACAAAGGACAGAGCAAAAGATTCCGTACCTGGTTGATGTTTGCCTCCCGGCATCGTGGAGTGTACATTTTGAAATGACTGTCGACATGTTAACTACTTTACTTTATTAAACTTTAATTTATTATTTCACAGTCCACAAGACTACTGAATGTATGTAAGCTATTTGCAGTGGTTAATTTCGACATTTAACTTAGTTTTAGAACCCACACACTAGGTCGCTTGGTTAGAAGTTCAATGTCAAGGCAAAGTCTCTTTGTTACGATTGATGGTTAGTGGATTTAAGTTATAGAATTTATTAATTTATCTTTTTAATTAAATTTATTTAAGTTGATTTTAAGGTAAGATGTTAAAAAAAAATGTTGTAGCGGTTTCTTAAAATCGCTACAATAAATAAGATGTGATTTTGATGATATAAAGTAAATTTCAAAAGAGTATTTTGGTATTAAACTGTATATATTAAATGAATGTCTAAATAAATATTGAGAGAGCTGTATACGAAACAATGCATAGTTCGCTAAAGAAATAATATTTACTAAATTCTATATTTAGTTATAAATATATATTTACTATATTTAGTTATAAAACTAACCATTGTAAATCTAAAAATCTTTTAATTCTGTTTTAAAAATACTTTTAAAGCAAAGAGTTATTTGCTTTATACTTTTAATCTGATATCTTTACCTATAAGCCTAAACATTCAAAAACGATATTGATTAGAGGAACCGAATCTGGTGAAAACTCTCGTTTAGGCCTAAATTAAAGCAAAATAGAATCGCCAGTATGACATGGACTACTGACCTAAGCGCCACATGGCGACGTCTTACAACGGCTAAATCATATGTAGTTTTTGTTATTTTAAATGTGTAGAACAACTAAATAATACAATAATTACACACATAATAAATATCAAAGAAGTTCAATATTCTATTTACTAATATAACTAGTATTATTTGTAATACAAAAACCTTTACCCATTATAACAACTTGTAAAAATAAAAAATAATAAAATAATAAAAATATAATATGTGGAATAAATACATTTGATGACAGAATTGAAGTTGAATAAATAAAATTACATTGTGAAGAAATAAAATATTTCTTATACTCCTTTCCAATCTATTGTATTGCCTTTTTTTATATAAATTTAGTAGGAACTTTGGATGGTTTATATAAAAAATAGATCCGGGATAAGACGGACTTGCACCTATAACGACTCAGTTGGTACAGACAAAAACTAAGGCTATGCTTTATAGCTTCTTGATTGAAATTTCCCCTCCAGTATCGATTAGCAACATTGCTTGTTTAAATATTTTTTGTTTTTACATTTTTTTTATTGTGTTAGAACTTCAACAATACACCGGCAATTACAGAAATGTATATCCCTTATTAATTAAGATTAAATAACACCCCTCCTGTAATTTAACCATTCATGTAGACTTGTGTCAATTTCCTTTTTTTATTATTATCTTCTATTTCAACTGGAATATCTGGACATATTATTAATATTTTATATAAGACTAGAATAAACATTAAATACAGGACTTAAAGTTAGATTGTTTCCCTTTTACATAAATTTGAGATACAAACCTACTTACATATATGTTTGTGTTTCTGTTCCTATGAATTTAACTTTCAATTCACACCCACCTTTTACTTTTATTAATTCATTTGATTTTTGAAATTTTCACTTAATACTTAACATTTAATTTTAAATTGATTTTCATAGCTTATTTTACGTTATAAACACACCAATTACTCTTATTCTCAGACTTGTATTAATTTTGATTCTTAATATATTTTATTTGTATAGTATCCTGGATAATTTTTATTTTTCAAATATCTCCCAACTTGTATTTTTAATGCCGATAACAATTCAAAATAAGCAAACTTTCATTATGTACTTCATTGTTTAATACATTTCGGGATTCATTTTGATTTCATTTTCTCCTCTATGAGATATTAGCATTATTTTACTTATACCATAGTTCAAGGAGGTGAATTCTCAGGGTTTTTATATGTAGTTTGATATTTTTACTAGCAACGTTTAGTTCAATAAACCAGAGACTTGACACATGTCTTTATCGAAACCTGAACTTGTCCTGCACTTTTGTACGCTTCAACTGAGTTTTATCATATTATTATATTCTATTGTAATATTTTAAAGATATTATTTTTCGAATATATCTCGGACATCTAATTGGTCCGCAGCTTTGTTGATTCTGTAGTTTAAATAGATTATATGGTGCATTGTATCAGAGATATATTAAAAAAATGTCAGATATATATTAAAAAAATAATTAGACCACAAGGACCAAATACAGACTACAGAGCAAATTTCAAACTTATCAAAAAACATCAATTCCATACTACAAACTGTACACAATACAGTAAGAGATATGTAAAACCAACTCCAACGAACTATAGGAAACAACACTGAGGACTTGAAAATAACCATATATACCAATTTACAACAGACATATATATATATATATATATACATAGATCTAAATTTGTATTACGATAATCTCAATAAAATAAGAACAAACTGTAATAACAATCAACTAACTAAAGCATTAATAACAAAGAGCTCACTTGAACAGGATCTTATAGATTTGGATCAGAAGCTAACAATAAAAGGACTACAATTATCAATACCCATAAATGAAATAGACAAATACTACACATTACCCATATCAAAATGCTTCTTTTCAAACGAAGAAATTTTAGTAAAAATTCAAATTCCAATAAAACAACTCAAAGTTAATTATCAAATCTATATACATAAACCAATCCCACTACTGTGGCATAATCGGTCATGCAAACTTAGTTCTTCAGAAACACTCATAATAAAATCAAATAATGACATACAAGTAATAGAGCTAGAAGAAAATTCTGAATGTAACTGGAAAAAACACAATCTTTGCAGATTGCCAAGGGAAAATGTAAACAAAGAACTCGCATCAACATGTGCCAAACAACTCCTACAAAGCAAATCAATCCCAGAAATCCAAAAATACTGTCAATACCATTGCACGGACATAACACAAGAACCAAATATAACCAAAATAACAGAAACAAAATTCCAAATAACAAACATAAGGAGAGACCTGGACATTACATGTAAAGGAAACAACACAACAACCCGCTTACCAAAAAACCTAATAGGATCTCTAGAACTGGATATACCATCTGACTGCAAAATAACAGATAGAGAGAACAACCTAATTATAAGAACAATAACCCCTTGTGACAAAAGGGAAACTAAAACCATAGAAATGGCACACATCATACCAGCAACCTGGACAGATTTAAAAACAATAAAAATAGACCCACTACCTGAGTCACACAAACCAGAATTCCAAAACATAAATGACGTATTGAATGAAAATTGGAACATATCAATACCAACCTATATAGTAAGGAATCTCATACCTCAAGAAACTTTCCAACACATACAAATGGAAAACAATTGGTCGGACATCATAGAAAACAAAAGAATAACCTTTTACATTTTGGCAATATGATCAAGCACTTTAACCATCATAATAATAACACTATGCTACAAAATACACATCTATAGCATCAAATTGAAGGCATTAAAATCACATACGGTTCCAAGAGACTACCAAATGTCAGACAAATAACAAACAAAAACAAAAATAAACAAATTGATGGTACAATTTACCCCAGTAAGGGGAGTGTCAGAGATATATTAAAAAATAATTATCTCTGATAGTATAAAAATAATTCACATCTGCAGAACAGTCTCAAGTAACAACTTGCACGTGTAAAGGCAGAACGGTTGTTCAACTTAAGTTTCCCAAGAGAAAATAATATTGCAAGCTACACATAAAACCCTGAGAATTGGCCTCTGGAATGAACTCAAAGTATTTCCACTGAAAACACAAGATTGCAAAAAGCAACGTCCAATCAAGAAAAGCCCGCGAATAAATATCCAATAGAATCTCAAGAAAGTACAATGCTCAATTGAAAATTTTAACCGCGTGAAGGAAAAAGAGGGAGAGACGCAAGTTTTCTTAAGACAGTCTAAAAACTATCACCACGCAAGTTAGACATTGTAAAGGTCCAGAGTAAAATGGTGTAAAATAATTTCAATAAGTTAATAAGTCCAAGTGTGTTTTTAAAAGGCAAGTAAAGCCATAATAATCATTTAAAAAAAAAATCAAGTGTTAAGTGTAAAGTGAAAAATCAATAAAAAAAAATTAATAAAAAAAGCGTATTGTGTGTGAAGTGAATCTATGTGAATTGTATGTGCGACGGTTTGATAGAAAAAAATCTGTAAGTAGCTTTAAATATATACACAAAATATGTAAGAAAGATTTCATAAAAACAAAAACTAATTAATACAAATTTTAAAAAAAATATCGCACAATTAAAATAAATAATAAAGAAAAACAGCATAAATAATTAATCAAATATACATTGAGAGTCCAAAACCATAATTAATCTAAAAATAAATCTAATCTAGAACCATTAAAATAAATGTAGTATTAAGAAATTGTGAAAAGTATTTTGATTTAAATATTAAGGAAAATCTCCTTCATCATAAATAAGCTGATAAAAGGATCTCATGATACCTAATGAAGCTATTTTGAGGGAGCCAAAATATTTCTTTAATTAAATCAAAATAATTATTATGTATATTGAGTAATTTAAATTGCGCATTTAGTTAATTAAGTAATTTAAATTAGGAAAAATAAAAATTATAAAAGTAAATATTGGGAAGACTGTAAACTAAATATTGTATAGTCTTCTATCATAGTTTTAAAATAGAAATGAAAGTTTAAAATATACATCTAAATATTCTAAATCTTTAATTATGTTTCGATAATATTTAAATAGTTTTGAATCACTTAATTTTTGTCTCTGTACTTATTTAGATACATCCTATCACAGCCAAGCGATATTGATTCCAGAAATCGAATCTGCCACAAAAAAAAACCTTACATGGTGGAGGCGCCTAAGTTTAACTTTTAATATCAGCAGAGAAATAAATGCAGAGATAGAGAAAATTTAGTGTAATTAAAAATTTAATTAATAATATTAACAAAATTTTATTATAAATGGACTTAAGTAACACAGACATATATAAATTTAAAAAAGAAGAAACAACAGTTCTTACATCATTGTGCAAGAAATAATAGTAAGATTAGTAAAAATAAATAAAATAAAAATATTTTATTTTAGGTAAACATTGGATTTTTCAATCATAGTTAAATGTATAACTGGCTTAGAGATGTTCACCTAAACTTTGATCTTATTTTTTTTCGTATTGCACGGAAGCTAATTAAATCTTCGCACTCACCCAGAAATTTCTGTTTTCGCTTAACATGTTTGTTTTTAATATTTCATTATTGTAAAACTATATAGATTTGATGTTTACCTTGTAGATAAAGCATTTCCGCAGACACTTACTTGTGCCTTTCTGTAAGTTATTGTTTGATCTTTTTTCGTTGCGACGAAAATTAAATGTTTACACAAAGTGAGAGATAATTTTGATAAATGTCGTATAAGAGTTATTTTTGTTTAACTTGTAGATAGTATAAAATGTTAGAATTATTTTTCATAAAATGAAGTAAAAACAATTACTGTCAATAATTTAAACATGCATCGTATTTATACTTCTATACAATTTGGGAAACGTTAAAGAAATCTTTGAGTATCTAGCTTAAATAACTGTACAAATTGTAGTAACTTTCTTATACTCATATACAATAATGAAGAACAATATTTCCCCTATATAATTTTCACAAAATATTATTAATATTTTGGTAAATATATTTCCAAAAAATATAACCACTTACAATTTTTAGTAAATTATGTTGCTTTTTTTGGTAGATAATAATAAATTATTACGAGTTTGATTGTTACAGTATTTAGTTTAACATATTTTCCTACTTTCTTTTATACAAAGTATATGCCATTCTTTACTGTATTACCAAACTCTTTTGAATATCAATTCGATTCCAATATTCAAATATCGCTTGGAAATATCTTTAGTTTTGTAGGTTAAAGATGTAAATTTCGAAGTTTCTTTCTATTTTCTACAGTTTATTTCGTACTACTATGATATTGGAGTATATAAAATATATAGCTTTTTGTAAATTTTGCAGTAATTGAAAACCCTATAATAATATATTGAATTCACAACATAAGACATGTCACTTTGTGACATAAAAGTAATGTCACAATTTAATTTTTCATACAAAAGTGTATAATTATACTAAATTAACTATTAGGAACATTTGAATTATAGAGGATGATTATACATAAATAAATATATTATTTTATTTGAAATAAAGTGTACAATAATGGAAACCATTTAATTTAGAATGATGTATTAAAATGAAATACCTTTAAATATGATTTGGAAAACATGGAAAACATCAAAAAAATATTATTTTATAATTTTTGGTTAGGTTGTTTGCAAATAAGTATGATCAGAGTTTAATCTCGAAAGTGTTATGGTAAACATTGGTACAATGATAACTTAAATTATTTAGTTAAAAGACTTAGGAATTGTATAATAAATAACTTATTTTGTGAATTTAACTACATAGGTACTGGATTTTAATCTTATAGAGGCCGTCTCAACCCCCTCCCTCCCACACGCACAATGTCTTCTCATCTCACGGAACATCTAATTAAGTTTTTTTTTTTTAATTTGTAAATCAGGATGCCGCTTCTTGTTAATTTGAACAAACCCTAAACATTTGCTATTAAGGTCTTAAATATACTGTAACCAATGTTTTGAGGTAACTTTGTGCTGCTAATACTGTTATACAAATTTTCCCTCAAATGTGTAAATCATAAAAGGGTATAACAAATTGATTTATACTCACATATGCCCAAATTCGTTGGAAAAATAAGGTATAATAAGTCAAATTAAATAGCTTTTATTGGGTGTAATTAAAACATAACAAAATTTTCTCCGTTTTTTGAGAGTAGGGAGAATCTAATGCACTTTTTTTACCATTTTATAATTGAGAAACGTTGAATAGAATATTTGAAAAGAACACATTTTGCAATGAGCTTGCTGTACTCAAGGTACACATAATATTCTTAACGATTGGGGTAAATTAATATTTACGAGAAGAGAATGTTTGGTAGAAAAATATACTCTAATTGTAGTACCAGCAATGCCTCTTTTCCCACGCAATCAAAGAGGCTTATAAATTTCGATTTTTAATTACACAAAGAATTATTCACACGTACTTTAAAAATGAGTACTCAAACCATTAAATGTTTAAATGTAACTAGGTCTACTTTTCAAAAACTATCAAACTGCCTAATAAGTGAATCGAGGCTCCTTTATCGCTAGTAATAACCATTGAAAATTTTAGTATGGAAATATTTACTTTATCAAGCAACTAAATTTGCGCATTGGCAGAAACGAATGTAATGAAATGCACATTTATAAATACTGTGAAATTTTAGTCGAAAGCCGTTTACATTTTACCTTTTCAGTAATTTCCAATATTCCTTTGAAGTAACGTACATAAAATAATGGCACTTGAGTGTAGGCCACCCAGTCAAATATATATACACACACAGGGTGATTTACGTAACGTTCCGAGCACTCTCTGAGCTGATTCCACTAGCAAAAATATTGAAAAAATGTCATAAAAACATAGGTCCGGAAATAATTTTTTTTCGAGTTATCCTCCATTTAGTTTATTTTAAACAAAATATATTGAGCTTAAAGTTTGTATACCTGTTTGTTGCGTAACCGTTTATCACTGTACTAAACACAGAAGGTTGTATCAATATTTTCAAAATGGCGGTAGTTTATATTGTAAATATCTAAAATTATATTTCAATTTTGATTAAATTTTTAATCTGACGTTATCAACCAATCTTTATTTCTAAATTTGATTTAAATTCATTTCAAATGTCATCTACTGGAGCAGTTATTGCTGATCATGTTTACTTTTTCAAACATAAGTAGTGTAGAGAAAGTAATGCGGTGGGTCAAAAATCGATCTCAGAAAAAAAAATTAATACATAATTTTTGTTAATTACTATGTAAAAGTACATTAAAAAAAATTGTCATTTTAACTCTGATTTCTTCAGTGATATATAAAAAAGTTATCTTTCCCTATATTCTATTCAAAAGTTAATTTTTTTTAAATGTATGGTAAGATATTAATCTTTCTCGTCTCTCAATCATTATATAATATAGGCTCTTTAATTCAAATTATTAATACAATTTATTAACTACTCACTAACTAAATTTTCATTATTTAGTATTATTACTAAAATCCTATTTATCTCTCTCATCTGTGTTTATTAAGAATTACAAACTGCTATAAGATGTATAAAATAATCAAGAAACAATAAAAGAGAAAGTAATAATATAGTTATTACGTAATATATAAATATTGTGTTGTAAGGTGAAATTTTTAACTCAAATATTCAGTTTCTAAGAGAAACTAGATCGATTTATTAAATATTGAATTTGCACAGCTTTAGAAGTCATAAAGAAGTAAATAAATTTTGACTAATTGGCCTATTTCATTCTCTTTATAATTCAAGGCACATTACTCTACTCTAGAAAACTCTAATGGTGTTGTAACACCGAAATATTAAATAGTGTTAAATAATTAGTTTTATTTACCTATATTTTACACTTTTAACTGTGTTTTCTTATTGTGATTTTTAGCACATCCTAATAAAACAAAATGTACGTACAATAAAAATAGTACCTTAGAAATAGACAGGAATATTCGTTTTCGATTTTATTATTATAAATGGAACTTACTTTAAAAATATGAGTCACATAAATATTCAAGTTTTTGTTGTTTATGTTAACTCCTTCTAATTTACCAACCAGACTTCAATAACTATAATGCATATTTTATATGGAAGCAAATTTTCTTCTGTTCAAAGATGACTTTTCCAATTTTACTAATAAACTATAATTTCTAAGTAATAAGTTATAAGCAAGATAGATAAAAAACAAAACGTACAAGAAAAACCAGTTACATATTACAACGCACGATATCATAATAAACGCATTAATATGGACATTATATTGATATTGTATTTATGCTAAACTAAGGGTAGTTGTGAAAGTGCTTACTGCATCAATATGCAAATTTAATCTCCTTACACTTGAGCCTATTTTGCTCCACATATTGCTTTAGCCTTGAGTGAAATATTTATCGTATATTCAAAATATTTTTACATTAAAAGAAAATTATTATTAACAGCAAAATGCATACGTGCAAATATGAAATACTTTTCACAAAATTATTAGATTCTAACTGTCTATTAATAATGTTATATCGTTTGTGTTGTTTTTAAATAATCGCCTCAACACATTCTCTATACATATTAAAAGCTTAGCTCTACAAAATGTGCCTAAAATATATTCATTATTTTTTTCAAGATGTGTTCTATCGTAGATTGTATAACTCATTACTGGTATATCAAATTAAATTGTTTAATTGTTTAATGCTGATAAAACGAATATTTCTTTTTATTGTTTGAGAGTCAAATACAATTTTAGGATGTGTGGCTTTCATCATTTTGTAATCAAAATATTCTAAATTAGAATGTTAATTTTTAATAATAATATAATCTTGTAAAAGGATTATAAATATGTCAGGGACAAATTTAAGGAACATTTACCCAAAAATGATATCGCACAGAATAAGTCAAAATATGCATTACATTTGATTGATAGTGGACATGTGTATGATAATTTATCGACTAATTCAATCCCTCTGCATTTATGAAACAAAGGTCGACTGATGAATGCTTTGGAGGAGTATGAGATTTATAAGGCCAACATAGAACATAATGATGCACTACTCAAAGAACAATTATATTTCAAATCTAATAGCTTGTACAACACGGCTATATCAACATATGGACACGAAGGAATCATGATGCAAGAGATAACGGACATTCTCGTTTAGTTGACGATTGACCGCGGCAATGACAACTTGTAGGCCTACCTACAATGTAACATTTTTATACATATTTCCGTATTTTTGGTTTTTAAGTGTACCGTACTTAAACAATACTTAAACCATTTCATTATAATGTGCAGTGCGATATTTTATGTTGTGATGTTGTATGTGTGTGCTTGTACTTTTTATTTTTGTTTGACGTGCTCACATGTGAGTAAATATCACACCTGAAGATGAGAACCTGTTCTCGAAACGCGTAGTGTAAACTACAACACAAGTTGCATGACGGAAATCCAGGTATATGTATATATGTTTATATAGGTGGTATACTATATTTAGTTTTATAAATATGTACTGTTATACAGGACCGTCACGGATTCTACAAATCTAATCTTGTTTAAGAGAAGAAATTTGTATGATGTTAAATAATTTTAAATCCTCAGAGGTTTGTTTGCAGAGAGATATAAATTTCTAAATGTAATATATAACAGAAATTTTAGAAAGAGCGATAATTTCATTATTTCCTGTATGATAAACTACTGCTTTAATGTATGTAACGATAACAAACATCTTTGTTGTATTTTGAATTTGTTGTCTAAAACTAATAACGTTAATAAGTATTAACATCTGTCTTCTTTAAATATTGAAAATAATTTCCGTTATACTGTCTCTTCTTTTCTTTTGACTACATAAACTTTCCTTTTACAATTTATTTATCTTTTACATCTAACCAACTTGGTTTTTATGTTTAGTTAATTTTCTTAGATTATGTTAAAAAAAATCATATTATGGCCTTATCCCTATGACCATCAATTAACGATAATACATGAACTACAATATTTCAAAAAGACCGCAGAAGAAAGTTAAACTTGCACACGGTAAAATATACTATACATTTGTATAATAATAACAATACTAGTTTATAAAACATTTATATAAATTTCAATAATATTACAATAAATAAAATAATTATATCAATAAAAATGTGATACAAGGAATTATGATAAACACTTACAACGGTCTAAATAAAAACTAATCATTTACATAGAAAAATTAATATATGGAAACCTATAGATAGATAATATTTATAAATTTATAAGAAAAGTAATAGACATAAACTCATACTCATAATTATTATAATATCCCATTTACATTTTACTAACTACTACCAATAATGGTCCCAACACTCCTATAGCTATTAAATCTTTCATCTGCAATATATTTGTAAAATCATTTCATTCAGAAGATCTTGGATTTAGATACAAATTCATTTATATGTATTTCTCAAAAAACCTTTTAATTTTTCATAAAAGTCGATCATGACTTCTTTTCCAGCATTTTCGAAGGTTTTAAAACGTGTTCCTTATTATATATCCATCCTACTCCTATTTCGCTTAATGTTCTCTATAGTTTCCATAATCATAACTCATCATTGTTTTCCTTCTGATATCGATAGCTCATATTTGTTACCTCTTAAATTTACTCAAATATCAATGCTCCTACACAACAGGTCAGCTTATATCAGCTTACGACAAAGTAGTAAGCAAGAGACGGAAGGAAAGTTAGGTGTAAGCACTATCAAGTAAACATGTTAGTAACTATCAATAAATGAAAAGAATGTTTAAAAAATTTTTTTTGATAAATTATTTATTTATTGATTTGTTGATGTGACTTGAAATAATGATGGAATGTTGGTATTATATATGTTGTAATGTATGTATTTACTTTTATATAGTAACCGATTATAGATTCACTACTATCAATACAAAGACGTACAGCGGTCAAACTGTTATGTTTATATATTTTATTAAAATAATTAAATTAAATGCATAATATTTGTATAAATAACTGAGTACAAATCTTTTCTACTAATTTTATTTATGTATATTTTTTAAATTATTTTTTGTTATCTTTGTAGCAATGATCATCTAGCTTTTACATTTTTTTTATCACTAAAATATTTAACAATTTGAAAGAAAACATTTTAATCTATATATATAATAATAATAACACTTCTATAAAAACAATGTAGCATCATATTCTTAGATAAAATTACAGGTAATAAACTATTGTATATATTAGTCGTTATTTGGATAAGATTTACTTAAATATCTCTGACATAGCACAGATTCAACTATTAAATTTATCCAAAGTCTCCATAAATCATTAAGTATACATATCAATACTGTATTTAGAATAAAAGATACATATATTAGGTAAAAAAGTATAATCACGTACATTACATTATACAAATTACTATACTATATCACTAGGCATTTCAGAAGAGCTGATAATAAAATTACGTACTTCAAACCAGGAAATAAAACAATTTTTCTTTATGTAAGAGAATTTTGTTTATCTTATATTTTATGTTTTACTTAAAACTATTGACTTACTCCAATTCTTAAATAATTTCACTTCAATTAGTTTTGACAATTATCTGGTTAAAATTATATCTTTTTATTTTTTTAAGTAGACTTTAATATTTATGGCAAAGTTCTCTGGAAATCGTTTTCTCCTGAAACATGGAATATAGAAAATTTTAATTTCTGTATCTTAGTAAATGTAAATGTTAAAGAGACAAATATTGAAACTTGAAAATCAAAAAGAGAAAGTCATGTATATATTATTCTAACAAGGAATAACTTATATTACGAATTTTTGTTTAATTTATTTGTCGAGCAAGGTTTACGACTTAGATATGTAACACATGTTGAGTGTGTAAAGGAAGGAAGTAGGGAATGCATAATAAATCTGACCCACTACTGCAATGCAGTCTCTATTATATCCTACATATACTATATATTATATTATATTCTACTTCAAATACTCATATAAAAATATTGTTATGATTTACTAATGTTTATGTATTATTGTCATCAACTTGAAGAACCACAAGATTTAATTTATTTTAAAATTCAAAGTTTCTATATTCACTTTATCATAGCAGTGAAAACATTATTACACAATGTATAAAATGTATAATTGAACACACATAGTATAAAAGCTTTTAGCGTCATTAAAATATGTGTTCTTTTATTAGAGTTAACTATTGTAATCGGTCGACTAAGGTATATCCACAAACCTTTTCATATTATAAACATATTTTTAAAAAAATATCGCGTATAAGTGTACAAGGATTGTAATATTACAACAATATTTTTATTATATATTTATATCTGCATGGGTATAGTGTAACATCATATATATTGAGGTAACTGTAAAAGGAAGATAATGTATTTTATATCATTTAATTGCAAAAAGCAGCCCGAAGATCAAATGAATACTGATTCTATATTGTTTCAACAATTTTTGAATATTTAAAAAAAATTCCGAAACAAATTTACAAGTTTACAAAGTTTGATGGATGAAGTTAATAATCTGTTTACATCTAGCTTCTCCCTAATATTTTTCTCATGAGTAAAAAACATAAATAAATTGTTTAACATTTATTACACCTTATTCAACGCAAACTTACAAAACTTATTTTTTAAATTGCGTGTTACTTTTACGTTTATATAGCAGTGTATATATACACAGTATTCAAAATAAACTTTTAATTCATTTATAACTATAATAATCCTGTTCATGTCGTCAGGATTATGATTTTTGAATAAAATGTTAACTGATTTTTCCTTCACATTTGTTTTTTGAAATCCTTTTTCACGAAACTAATATCCTCATATATAAATTCTATTTTGTATGATAACTTTAAAATAGAACACAATTTCAAAAATAAAATATTTCACATAATTATGTTTGTTATTAATAAATTAGATCGAAGGTTAAAGAAAAAAAGGGTATAATTAAAAATAAAATTATTTGAACCCAATTAAACTCCTAAAGTAGAATAAAAATTCTCCATAAAACAAAACCTTTAATAAATTGTGGTTTTCATAAAAATTTCCCAACATTACTTTAAATAAAATGTATTAAACAATATCATATCCTAAATTAAGACTTATTGCGTGAAATATACATACACTTTACTTTTCTATAAATCGTCTAAACAGTTGACATATTACCTACAAACTACAGTATCAGCACAAATGTAGCAATTAAGTAATTCAATCCAGCAGCAACGTTTAAAAACATATTTATCTTGCCTATGAATTTATCTAGTTATATAAAGAATGTGTGTTAGCAATACAAAATGTGTTGCCCCACGTTACCAGGACTCTAAAATGGGGGGGGGGGAGGAGAGATCTGAAACTAAAACAACTCAATTCATATTATACGTGATTAAATAGTAAACGATCTGCTTATGCAGTGTAAATACAAGAATACATAATATTTTATTTTGTACGTATATAAATAATCTGATTTTTTTCAGCAAAATTTCAGAAAAAAAATTAAGATATAACTTAATATCTTTGACAAATTATTTCCTTTATATTTTAAATATTATATCACCTCCTTCTATTGGTTAAATTTAACTAAAACCTACTATTATTTTAGAAATACGTTTCGTACTTTGACTTTGTTATACTAAGTAATAGGGAAGCAGCTGGGTACAAAACCGTTGATATTTAAGTTGAATCACTTGAAAAAACTCATTTAACATTGCATAAATATCAACTACAGTGTTATTGTTAAAATGAAATTGGGATAAGGGGTAGAATACTTAATAATATACTTAGGAATTGCAATGTGTATGAATTAGATAATTAATTTTAGATGTACTTACACTTTCTTTACACACTTTAGGACATATTGTTCCTACCGTTCCTACCACAACTAATTTAGAACAGATATTACTAATATTATTGAGCCTTCAACTATTTATGTCACCCTATAAACGACTAATTACAATGTTTTTGCTAATTACAATTTCGCTATGTTTGAAACTATTACGAACAGTAATCTATTAATTATTTAAAACAGATTTATTGGCGTTGAATATAAATTTACACTTACCTATGAAACTATCTATACATTGATACTTATAATGGCAATTTAATTGGATAAATGGTAGTTATAAACAATATATATATATATATATATATATATATATATATATATATATATATATATATATATATATATATAAATTTAGAGTTAAGGCAAATTTTGAACAGTGTAATGTATCCTCATAATTATTTATGTAGGCTAGGTTAATGAAGGCTGAAACCCATCACATTAGAGATAGATGTTGGGGTAACCTCGTATAGAGTAATTAGCCATTAGCGTGGAATGCAGCTGTTATAATTAAACTCATGGAAAATTAGAAAATCGTTCAATTGTTTTATATTTTTATGACAGAATAGGTTCAAGCTGAGACCACTAATTAGAAATGATAATTTTATTAAAATACGATTCTTTGGTTTGACTCATGATTTTCAAATTTAGTTTGTAGGGTTTTGAGCAAGAAAAACTGACAGCGATACTCAAAATATTTGTATCTAAATATTTATACTGAAAATCCTGTATCCTGTACTAAAATTGGAAGTAAACATTTTTTTTACAAAAAAGGTTACAGTATGAAAACTATTTGCAGCAACAAAGTAACCGAAACTATTGTGATGTTTTATTTATTTTTTTTTAAAAAGTATTTTTATTAAAACAACAGTTATTAAGATAAATGTGGCAAGCATGTTATAACATACAGAAGTTTTTTATATGTAATTTTTTAAGTTAATATAATTTTTATTCTAAAAGTCACACGTTGGTGAGCCAAATATAACATTTAAGATGTTATCAATTATTTTATTACTGCTCTACTTCTACTAAAGGGACTTTCTATAATTATTGTACTCATAGACAACAACGGTTATTTGGGTAAAACAAACTCTTTCTTTTAATTTTTTAAAAGAATAAAATTACTACATCAATAAACATATACATGAAATTAATACTTACTTATCTAAAGAAACCATTTACTCTTCATTCATTCCTTAAGATTAATTTATTTATCATAGACAATTTTAAAATTACAAAATTTACTTTATTTTAACTCTTGTTAAAATCTTCAAATTATCAGTTCCTTTTAATTTATTATATTTTTTTACAAATTTTATTTAATACTTTAATTTATTATTAACAATGATCATCTTTTTTATTAATCTCGGCTAGCTCAGTTTTTTACAATTAATTTAAAAACAACAAAATCTCTTTATCTCGGGTCTTGGGTTTTTTGAATTGCTCAATTGAAAGTGAAATCAATTCTAAGTGAATTTAATAATTAACAATTAATTGGTTTTGTACTTATCAATTTTTGTTGGTCCTTCTGTTCGGTCGGTTAACACTATACACTACACATGATTTTAATTTACTTTTTTTTTTAAACAAAAAACAAAACACCACACTGCTTAAACACTTTTCGTTGGTAATTAACGCTTTTTCTCCTTCCCTGATGCGGTTCCAAAATAGGCCTCTCCTTCCTTGAAGTCGTCCCAAAATCTGTCTCTCCTTCCTTGTAGTCGTTCCAAAATATAGCTCTCTCTTCTACGATGACCGGTCTCCTTTACCTCTGGTGAATTTAAACTCCTCTTCCTGATCTGTCTTTTTATTAAGAAACTCCACAAACTCCAAATTTAATTTCCTATTCTAATTTAAAACTTCTTTTACTTCGATTCTACTTTAATTTTAACTTATCAAAACTTTTCAATATAAAGAGACTTCTAGTCCCTTATTTCGCTGTTAAAATTCTTTTGTACACAGCGCAGACTAGCTGTGTACGCGTCCTTACGACTCGGCGACCCTTGTAAGACTCCCTTCAACAATCTATATTCTAATACTCCTTCTCTAAAACACTGGTTTTCGCGCCCTGTTCGCTGATTTGTGGATTTTTACCAACTTTCTCTGCATACGAACTTTCGCGATTCCTACTGGTTGTTTTTGGAATTTTGCCGTTGTGTTTTTTAAGTTTGAAGCGTCTCCGATTGGCCGGCCTACTTTCACTTTGCGTTTTTTGTGTTTTTCCAAAATACCGTTATGATGCTGCTTTCCCTTGATTTCTCTTTTTTTCTAGTAAAAACTCTGCTACCCCAAGAATTCCGTTATTGTACACGTGTTGGCTTCAAGGTTCTTTAAATCCTAGTGCTATTGTAACCTAGCACGTACAATTTTTATTGCAGGCGGCATCTGCCGTTTTCTCTTCATTTGTTTAACATGGTTCTATATTTATTATTTTATTCAAGTTATATTTTAATTAATTTATTTTTAGATTTCATGATTGATGTTTTTTTATTTAGTTTAATTTAATTGGGATCATGATATCGTTACAATGTCTACCAAATAACTTTTTTAAGGCTCTATATAAATAATATGGGAGATTTCTAACGCTTTCTCAACATGGCTGTATTTATTATCAAGGAAGTAAACCTACAATGTACAATCACCAAATGTATCACTGTATGATTTAGTACAGATTTAAATAAAATATTTACATTGAGTATTTCTACAGAAACCTAAATGAAATTACAATTTGTTGTTTTATTTTTTGTTCATATATTATGGCCTATGAAATACTAGTAAAGAAATTAATATGAACTAGTTACCGATATTGTGTCACTAACAATGTTTGTAAACCTAGTGAATTGCATTGTTTTTATTAATAGTATTTAATGCTGATCCATAAATCTATTTATAAAAGAATAATACTTTTTATGGGATCAATAAAGCGATAAATATACCCGAAATAATTATTAAATTGACAATATCGTAAAGAAATTTTAGTTTAGTAAGATTTATTGTTATATTATGGAGTATGAAATACTAGTAAACAAATAGTGATTAAGAAGGAATCGATATTGTGTTGATATTGGGAACTTGCAATGTTTGTGAACTCAGTGAATAGTTGATTTTTATTATTAATATATAATGAAAATCCAGAAATATATTTATAAAACGATAACGCAATTTTTGGGAAATTATAAATTTGTTTATGGCTTAACTAAATTTTACATTAACATCTTTCTCAACTCAAAGTAATTGTGTTCTGTAATTTTTTAAAATTTTTTAATTTTATTATTATTATTTTTTTTACTATTGTTATTTTATGGCTAAAAAAAAAACGGTTATTTAAATGCTGTAACAACGTTGGTGGACCAAGTGTACGACCCTATTCTTTGGTCCTTGGCTCTCAAGACTAATAAATTTCATTCGGAATTTTAATTTCATTGTCTCCAGGCTACGATCTAAATATGTAACAAATGTAATTGTATATATATATAAAGAATTTTAGTATAATATGAATGTAAAGATAATTTTCTCTTAATTATTCTTAGCTGGTACCTTCACATCCATGTTCCTTGTTATATGGATATGTTGGATAATGTTAATTTATTATTGTTGTCAACCTATATTTAACAATTTAATTTTGTAAGGAAAAAGGAAACGAAAATATTAAAAAACTGTCAGATTTGCAAAATAAATGTTATGAATATAAAAATAAATAATTTATTATTGTGGTCCAACTATAATATATTTGTAATAAACGAGCATCTGTTAAAATGAAAACATTTAGTTTAGAGTTTTAGACATATTAATCTTCAGGTGTTTTATTAAAAATATATTCAAGAAGAAGAAATCACTCTTTAAGCATATCTTTAAGCAATACACGATTATTTATGTTTTGGCATCATAAGATATATGTTACTATTTAATCATCTGATCTGGGTTTTTATAGTGTGTGTTAAAAATGTTTACAATGAAAATCCTCGTTCTAATAAATTCGTACTATATATTCAGTTTCAACTCCGTCTCCTCTACTTAAGACCTTGATACAAGAAACTCTTCCAATTTGCATTGACTTTCATTTAAATTTACTGGACTTGCCTTACACACGTTTTGTAAAACGACAAATAAATGACATACACGTTGTCCATAAGTACAAATTGTAATTGGTTTGCAACTAAAAGTAGTGAATAGAAAATAGATATCAAATGACATAATAACTATTAAAGTGTTTACCTCTTTAAGCTAAATAGAACGATAAATGGTACCGTTAACAGTAAACATAACAATTGTGCCAAGATTTACTGAAATGTAATATTTTTCTCAGAGATTAATTCTGAACGTGAGTTTAAATTCATCAACGCATGCGTATCATAATCATTTTTATTATTGTATTTTTGTTGTAACACAGTTTAATGTTTAATTATTCCTTTTGTAGTAGCAATATAGCTTTACATACACTTATAATATAAATAAATTTATATCAGTGATCACTAATAAATCTATGTTATATAATCATTGATTTATATTTAGTTTTAATTCAAGCAGCACAAATAAAATACCAAACACTTGACAAATCATAAAAGTTCAATCTGTCTCAACTACATGGGGCAGGGACGTTTAACGAAGTTTAATATAGAAGAACGACTTGGCTAAGCTTGATAAATGACGATGCGCATTTAGACAACATGTGTTACCACAAAGACAATTTACGGGAGGTGGGTTATAATTTGTCATGTAGCTTTGTCTACATTACTAGTTCTCGCCCCTGTAATACATAACATATTGACTTTTAATAATATTGTGTTTTTTTTATTTTCGCATTGGTATTAATAATTAAAAGAAATTGATTTTTTTTAAATGAAATAAATCATTAAAGTTTTAGAAAGGAGGAGATTATTTAGACTAACAACTATTATAACTATTATATGTAAATTTCTGAGAAGCATCAACGGATCACCGGCTTTCATGGTGTGGCGATGAGGTGGCATTCTGGGGGGGGGGGGGTAACACAGAAGGCACTAGTGGTTATCTGGAGAGAAGAATTCCATCCTTGAAAGTTTTAATACGTTTAAAATCATTCGTTTAATATCAATGCCTAGTAATTTAAGTGAGTTTTGAAAAAGCCATAGACCATGAAGTATACCATAGCTTAGTTACATTTAAGCAAATAACATTAAGAAGGTGAATTAATGAAATATAAATTTCTTTATTGACAGCCTTGTATTGTGATTAATATTATTAGATCAACTATAAATATTCATTAAATACAAATTGGAGATATACAATACTTCAAATTTCTTACGAATCCTATTCAACTTATCGATTAAAAATGTGTAAATCCACGCTCACGTTAAACTCCTGCAAAACCAATATATTGAATTTAAATAGTGAACCATAAATCACTGTCTCAAATGTTATAATCTTCAACCATTTGCAATATGTAGTAGATTATTTCAATAATGTACAATTTGGTCAGCCTGGATTTATTTATGTGCATGGATACATCAGTTTAAAACAATTTCATGTTTTAAGATTGCCCTCCATTATTAGTTAATACAAACAGACTATGATTTGTATTAAACCATCAAAAGAAATAAACTACGTCTTCGTTGAGATTTTGACGACTCTAAATATATTGTGGAGATAAGGCAAAGCTTAATTGATAAGCAGTTTAAACAAATAATATAACGTTGAAGACCTTCATAAACAAATATTATTTTTCAAAACGTTTTATAAATACATTTTAAAATTTATTATTATTTTTATACTTTAGTTCAGATAGAAATTCGATCAGGTAACAGTTTATATATATTCTTTGCAGCAAAGTAATATTGTCGCTGAACAAAAATAGTTCAACAATTATTATTTCTTTAATGTGGTACTATTCCTAACAATTATTACAATCGGCTGTACTCAACGTTCAGACAATATTGACGCGATCGAACCGAAAAACAAGATCATAAAGAATTATTACAATAATATGAAATATAATTCGTTATAAATATTTTTAAAATGAAAAATTGTTACTTTTACGTGGATTCTATATCCTTCTACACGAACCACTATTATTACAATTGTTATTGTTTCAGAATGCGTAGATACAGGATTGTTTTCAACAGGATATGAAATCGGGTGTTATGATAATATTACATATTAATAGCTGAATGTCCGTTTTCCCCACGCGATACTGCGTTATTATTAAATTTTGAATCAAAATGAGTCATTTTATTTTTAAGTTTAATTGTATGGTTTTTAAAGCTACTTGAGAAAACCGCGAAGGGCTTGTAAAGTATCGTTTTTCAAGAGGTGTTTTATTTTTGGCAAAACCCTTGCATACTGTCTGACAAAACCATAAGTGGTAGCTGTAACCATAAGTTTCAAGACTGTATTTATACCCCAAAACAACGAGGATGAACTGATTCTTTTAGTTTTACGTTCTTCTTGGTAAATTTTGTTGGATCTTCTTCCATTAGGTGTTAAAAATAGCAAGATAGATTTGTGTACACTTGAACACGCTACATAAAACAGCCCATGTGAAATATCGTAAATCAATACCAAACAATTTCAGAAATTCTCTTTGTGAATTGTTTACTGCAGTCGATACTAAAATTGTAGCCACAATGACGTTTGGTTGAAAAAACGTTACTGAAGCACTATTTAGTTGTATATCTTGTTATATTTAAATATCTGAGAATCATTAACAGATCACCGACTCTCAGGGTGAGGTTCGGTTAAGTGGACTGAGAAACTTCACACTATAGCTTACCTCAGCTTTGCTGTTGAGGATCGAGTCAATTGTTTTTTATTTTACTTCAAACCACCCAATTCCTTTCAACAGAAGACAATTGAGTTGTGATGATGAACCATTTATGCCAGCCAGGAAAGCTCTTTCTCAAGGCCAAGGCAATGTTTTTGGCTTAGTGTGTTGAATATTGGGGTAAATGTGGTTTATAACATTATCAAGAATGTCTACTAAAGTACCGAGTTTAATCGGAAACACAGCATCACGATATTCTGAAAATTTAATCTGATCTCATCAATATCGTGAACCAACTTTGAGAATTTACCCGCCCTCTGTTCTCCCCATAAGGTGGACTCTCACATTTGTTGTTAATAAATATTGTTGTTATTTTGTATCTCAGATTGTAGTTAATAACAATGAGATAAGTGAATAACCCAAAAACTGTGTTTCATTTTTAAATCAGCCTTTTTATTCCATGCAAGATATATAACTGAACATTCTGTGGTGAATTGTTATACAATATCTACAACATTCATTTACAATTTTAACCAAATCGGTTTTAAATTATTGTTTCATGACAAATGAAACACTGGAAAACCTTCAAGTGACAGATTGTAGATAAACCAGGAATTGATGGGTGTAGAACGATTCTGTAACTCCTCGACTATTGACCCTATGTCAGCAGGACCAATACATCGGAAGGTTAAAAGAGCTGAAATTTTACCGCAATTTGTATTGATTCATGCATAAAAGAACCATGTAAGCTTTATAGTGTTTCATATGAAATAGCAGAATACAAAACTGTTAAACTGCTTATTTAATATTTGTTTTTTAATACACTTTGAATTTTGATCTAAGCTGTAAATTTTATGTGAATATAAATGCGACTGTTATCTGAGTTTTACCTATATGGAGTGAAGAAAGCGTGTATTGATATTAAGTTACATGTTTAGTTTCAAAATAAAAAAAAAATCAATTGATAAAACAGAAATGGTTATGGTAAAATTAGATCATAAATAAAATATTTGGTGAGAAATCAGAGAATAAATATCAGAAATTAAATAAGTTATTAAGAACTAAGATTTAATAATAGTGAAGTTGAAAGTTCATCACATAAAGATTTCATGTATTGCGTAGGAAAAAATATAATTATGAAACCCAATTCTATAAACTAATTTATATTAATTTTTTTTATAAAAAATGGAAATGGTAGAATATTCTTAAACTAAGTAATTGTTTAAATTTGGTTAATAAACATTGCAATTATATATTAGTATTTATTTTATAATTTAAATATTTTAATAATAATAATTTAATAATGTAACAAATTAATGATAAACTGGCGTATCACCTTTAAAATAGGTATTACATTACGTTAAATTAAATATTTTTTATGGATAATATAATTTGTACTGTAAATTTTGAATAAAGTAAATTTAGACTTCCAGGTTAATTTTTAAGTCGTTACTTATATCTTAGGCACATCATTCTTTAGTGTTACTTTTTTATACATTAAAAAATATATAACCTGTTTATTCGTTATTGTAATAATTAGAAGATCAATGTACGTTCAATGTTTTATCAGCGCACTAAAGATCATACTATTTGATAACCCCCCCCCAAACTTTCATTAGATAAAGTTTACCTAAACCACCAAGTTAGTCACTATTGTCTTTTTATGTATACAGATAAAGGTGAAATTATAAGTTGAATTAACCCAACTATTCATATCTGCCTATCAACTTAATGCCATTTAAACAAAATCTTTTCCATGTACCTGTAAATTTACAATCCAGTATACTTTTTAAATGACTGTAAATGAAGGTTTTTCTGTGATATATGTACGATGTTTATAAATTATATAATAAAAATTATCAATCATATCTGACTAATAGTTAAGGATTTTACTATAGTTACTATGTGATTTTTATTGTTTGTATTTGACGCTAAAATAATAAATAGAAATTAGTCTTTTTAATATTTGATTGATCTGTCTTAATTTAAAAATTCTGACTATGTAAAAAAAATAGCTTTCCTTTTCACTATTGAAAACGTTTGTTTTATTTTACAGAAAAATATTTACAAACAAACTTATTTACAGTTTAAAGACAATAAATAATTATAAAATTACAATAAAACCTTAGATATTCTGACTATATTCTAATATTCCTGGAATATGAATAACTTTAATTTATAACTCATATTTATCAAAACATAAATAACACGAGTAAGCCCAACGCTGGACAAACAAGGTAAAGCAAACAATAACAAAGTGACTCTAGATATAGGAAATTATATGCAGCCTCAGCACTTACGTGCTGCTTGTAATTTACGCAGTTTTTGTGGACATAGACTTTATAACATTTTATAAACTCCTTGATATATATATATATATATATATATATATATATATATATATATATATATATATATATATTTACAATTCAATAGATTATAGTTTAGAAATGATTATTGATATAATATTAAAATAGTTTTTTTCTTATTTTATATTATAATCGTATTTTATTTTTTATATTTTATAAAATCATTCTCCAATATAATAATAACAAATATCATTTGAGACTTAAAAGTAAAAACCCTTAAGCTATATAATTTTCAAATCTTATTGTTGCAATATTCAAATTGTAATTACTAAAGCCATTAACGTAAATGAATAAGAATAAAACACAAAATTTTACTCTGGTGATTCTGTAAACCCGACAAGGTGTAGTAACAAGTGGTGGATAAGAGAATGCGCACCAGATAGGGTAGTAGGGGATGAAATACGTTCCGCTGACTAACAGACCCCTTGCTCAGGATTATGGATTGAGTCTTCAACGGTGTAAATCGGCAGATATGTAGTACTTTGGTATGGTGAATACAGCGGAAGAAACTACTACTCTATCATGGTTATAGGTTGTATATCCTGCCAAAGGATATCTTGGAACCCGAGAGGGCAGAAGATGCTAGGGTAGTAAACCCCAAAGCTACTAAGATTAAATGTGAATAATTATATGTGATTAAACTATGAAATTGGTAAAGATAATAAAACACAATTATTTATTTTGTAAATCCACTTATAATTAGTCTAGCCGACCAATGGTTTCGCCTGTTAAGGCATTGACGAGGCTGTATTACAGACTGAAGAAAAAAGACAAAAACAGAAAACCTTAAAACTAGAGGGTGGGAGTTAGGATACAATGACATCACTTTTAAAAAAATAGTCATGACATCACTTTTTATAATAGGGTAGAAAATTTGACTAAGGTTAAATTTACAAACTTGGAATTAGAATTGTTAAAAAAAGGTTACAAATTTTCTCCAAATATTAATCCTACATCATCTGATTTTGAAAAATTAGCGATTGATTTAGATTTAGCAATAGATAGTAAGAATATTAAACATGTTTGTGAAAATGTTTTAAGTAAAAATGTTAGGGATGTGTATAAGGTTAGATCAGGTCACAAAGATAACTTAATAATTAAGAGCATAATTAAAAAAGTAAAGGATAATAATTTAATATTAACTAAAGCAGATAAAGGAAACTCAATTGTTATTTTAACGCTAGATGAATATTCCAAAAAAGTTCAGGACCTTCTTAATTGTAAAACTTTTATGAAAATAAAAAAAGATCCCACTAAAGATAAAGCAAAATTAGTAAAATCCGCAATTATTAATAATGGATGTATTTTTAAAGAGAGCCATACAAGAACACTAACTGAAATGAATAATCTTGCACCTAGATTGTTTGGTTTAATGAAGTTACATAAGCCTAATGTTCCGATTCGACCCGTAGTTTCTTTTGTACAAGCTCCATCTTATAAATTAGCTAAGTTCACAAATAACTATTTAAAAAATGTGTCTAAATTTTAACCAAAGTTTGGCTTAAAAAATTCATTACAGTTAGTAGACAAAATAAAAGATATATCGATACCACATAAGGCTAAATTAGTTTCATTCGACGTAAAAAGTCTTTTTACCAGTATACCTAGAAAGGAATGTTTAAAAAGCGTAGAATCTCTTATGGATAGAACCAAAGTAGATCCCATAATGGCTAGAGAACTTTTGGATGTAATTGAGGTATGCTTAGATCAAAATTATTTTCAATTTAAAGATAAATTTTATGTTCAATGTGATGGTTTGGCTATGGGGTCCCCATTGTCACCACTGTTGGCAGAAATTTTTATGGACAATTTTGAAAACAAAATAATTAACAATAACCCATTTAAATCAGTTATTATTTATTGGTATCGTTATGTTGATGATGTAATTTGTCTCTTTGATGGCTCTAACCGCCAACTTCAATTATTTTATAAGTACCTGAACTCAATTGACGATGCGATACAATTTACCATGGAAGTTGGAGAACAAGATCAAATTAATTTCTTAGACTTAAATATAAAAATTGAAAATGGTAAACACAACTTTAGTGTTTTTAGAAAACAAACTTTCACAGATAACATTATTCATGCTTCATCTCGGCACCCTTTAAATCATAAATTGGCAGCTTTCCATTGTATGTTGTATCGCCTCATCAAAGTTCCAATGTCTGACTCTGATTTCAATAAAGAACTAAGTTGCATTAAACAAATAGCTCTTAATAATGAATATGATGTAAATATTATTAATAAAATGCTAAAGAAAAAACTTAAGATGAATGCAAGGCAACTTATTTTTCCAACTTCAGTTAAAAATAGCGCTAAATGGCGGAAAGTTAACTATCTAGGAAATGTTAGCCAAAAAGTTGGAAATATTTTAAATAGGGAAACAGAGTGTAGGCCGGCATTTTATTGTAGTAATAGTTTAGGTAAGATTTTAAATAATTCTAAAGATAAAATTAACAAAATGTTGAGAAGTGGTGTATATAAGATAACTTGCAAAATATGTAATTCATGTTATGTAGGTCAAACAGGACGTAATTTTCAATCTAGATTAAGTGAACATGAAAGAAGTTGGCGGTTAGGATATGAAGATTCCAGTTTTTCAAATCATTTAAAAATACATCAAGTGTCTGATTTTAATTCGAGTGTAGATTTTAAAATATTACATTTTGATAATAAAGGTAGGAAATTGAATGCTTTGGAGAGCTTAGAAATTAAAAGAATAAGATACTGTAACCCTAATTTAGTTTTAAATGACTAGTTAGATTTGTATAACTCTCCATTAGTAAAACCTTTAAAAGTTATTTGTACTTAGAACAATCAACTGGTTTTCCCAATATGTATTGTTCCTATGGTCATTGCCCAGGCCGGGTATTTCCCCAACCTTCCATTCATTGTATCCTAACTCCCACCCTCTAGTTTTAAGGTTTTCTGTTGTTGTCTTTTTTATTCAGTCTGTAATACAGCCTCGTCAATGCCTTAACAGGCGAAACCATTGGTCGGCTAGACTAATTATAAGTGGATTTACAAAATAAATAATTGTGTTTTATTATCTTTAAACATGGAATTCCACCAAGAACCATCGGTCTCAACAGTAATGAAAATTATGAAATTGGTACTCCATGAATGGTAAGTATGTAAACCTCGTGATGTGAGCAATACCTCCGGCTCTGATCCAGTGAGAATCCAGGTGGCCAGAACATGACTGAGGTTTCTTCCTACAGGCCCATATACCTCTTAGACACCTCTTCAGTAAGCCGCTGGAAGGACTAATTTATCAGAGATGAATGTTAGTAATTAGGATAGTTTTAGTTAGAATATAGATAAATAACAATTATAAAATGTTATTTTAAAGTCAGAATGGAAACTAGCTGTTGCGAAAGATACGAGTATAACAATAGTAACGATGAAATGCTTAGCAAAGGCAATCAACGTCACAAAGTAGAGGGAGCGACGTCACAAAGTAAAAATTGTGACGATATATATGTCGTCACAAGTTATATATATATATATAAATATATATATATATGTAAGTTATACAAGTTATATATTGTGATTATTAAGATCCCAGGATTAGAAAGGGTGATTCCTAATAAATGGTGAATCGGCCGTACTTTTATATTTTAATAACAATTTATTATTATACGCACAAGAAGAATTTTAAATGTTTATACTAGACAATTTTGTGTTTGTTTTTTATTTTAATTATCACTACAAAATTCAATTATTTTGTTTTGTTATTATTAAAACCTAAGATTTTTGAGTTTTGGATAAAAGTTAGTTTGTGACCCATTGTTTAGGAGATTTGCTACAGATTTAATATACAATTAAAGAATTAATTTTAATTTTTAACTAACGTCTTGTGTTTGAATAATATTAAAGGGTTCCGTGCATTGGGGCATAGACTCTTCTGAGTGAGGGTACACAGTTTTGAGGGCGTGCTTGAGGCACCGAGGCGTAGACCCCCTGAACAGGGCTCTACCTCGGGCTGGCCTTTATGTCTCGTACCCACTTCCTTCATTTTATTTATTTATTTTGACCTCCTCTTTATATTATTGTCGGCCAACTCAATTTTATTGGATTCATTCCTAACATACATGGGTGAAAGCAACTTCTTATTTATCCAAGGCCTTAAGGAAAGAACGGTAAGGTTAATAGCGAGTGTTGTACTTTCACACATTTTATACGGAACCCAAATGTTGACACCTGTATTGAAGAAGGAAGAGATGAAGAAAAACTGACTTCAGTGAAAGAATCAAATCACAAGGGTAACGTCGGCATACGGATCTGTGTCTGAAAGTGCAGTGGTTTTATTGGCAAGAATTCCACCTTGATCTGCTGTGGAGGAGAGTAGAAACAATTATGTGAATCATTTCAATGGAACAGAGAATAAAATTACACTGAAGACCAAACCAAAGCTGGCTGATAGGGAGTAGCATATAATACATGTTAGGAGCATTGGATAAGTAATAGCATAACTTCCAAATTGTACCGAATATTATGTTTTCGTTAATGAGGAAGAACGGTGAAGTGAATTTATATCAGATATCGTCTGAGCATGGATATATTTGTGTACACCTGTAAAGATTTAAAGTACTGCACACACACCATCATGTATATTTTTCAGTCATAAAATGGATGAAGATAAACAAACATTGTTAAGTTGTGATAAGTGGGCGCAAGAAAGAGAAGTATATTCAATTATTAGTTTGGTGATACATAGAAGAAACATAGCCCAGAATATGCTAGAATCTTGGAAGAAATTATGTACTATCGAAAGTTATGTCACGAGCCTTATACTGGAAAGGAATGAGTAGGTAAAAAGCTTATGATTGAATTTGCCCTCTTTAGAAGTAATCCCTAATGATGATCCATCAAGAGGAGATAACACACATTGCAGACGTAGATTGAAACTAGAAGGTTTTATAGGGTGTAGGTCCACACAGGAAGTTAGACTCTACCTTAGAGATAGTTCCCAAATGTGACAATGTTCATGTAAAAAGGCCTATTATATATATTGGCAAATACTTTGACCTTTTTAATTTGGTATGCTCAACAATTAATTATATATTATTTACATCACTTTATTTTTAATTTTATTTATTTTGCTTGCAACATTGTATTACTTAAAATGTAATAATTATATTTCAGTTATACTACAGAAACAAATATTTAAAGATTGGTCTATCGTTAAAACGTTTCGATTCACTTATCAAGACAAACAACGACGTTACTCTTCCATGAAAGATGATATTATGGAAGAATTTAAAGGATATTATTGACGCAACGAAATTAAAACCACGCCGAAACGAAAAAAACAAATAAAATATATACGGCAGTAAAACTAAATCATAATTACGTATTATACTCTGCTCTTTCTATATTTTAATTGTTTAGTCCGTCAGATATAGTCAGCATAGATTCTTTATAGTTACGATTAAATCGTTGTCGATTACGAATTGCATAGAATCCATTGGTAAATAGTGATCTCTATACTAAATGCATATAGTGACCCAAAAACGAGTGATAAAATAGAAATTTAATGCTGACATATTGAGAAATAATAGAGCTAAGCATTTAAAACGAGTTTATGGAAACGTGGGCTGTCTGATAGTACATTTATCGATTATTGTGTATGACATAGAGGTACTTCAGTATGTGGAATTTATTCTATCTAGATAAAAAACACCAACAAAGTAAATTATTAATAATTTATGATATATCATATATAAATTGTTAACGGAAGGTATTGATTTACTAGTAAATAAAAAATAAAAAACATATACAAAGTAAACCTTTTACTCATAATTTGTAGGCTTCCAGAAATAAGTATGCAATAAGTAATGACACAAGTCAAATAGATTTCGGTTGAATAAAATCCTTTATTGAGAATGCTCGTCTATTCAAATATATTTTTGTGTATGTAAGTTTATAATAAAAATAAAGTTGATATTTTTACTGGATTCAGTCCACATACAGAAATTCAGTCCAAATTTGAGTTCGTTTGGATTTATGACATTATTGTAATTATATATATATATATAAATTATCGATATGTTCTTTTTAATTTAATCTGTATTCATTCATTTTTATTGTTGTAAACGTAGTTAGAAATGGAAGGAGTGTGCACAAATAAATAATTATATCGACTAATATTTGATAAAATATTAGTCCTTTATTATTAATAAAGTTCTTGTATGTAGAAATTCGGAAGAACAAATTCATGTTTATCATTTACATTTTCTAATGGATACTTTTGTTATATCTACAATAAATATGCTGCTTATCATCAATGTATCGTCTATTCATACAAAGTAATTAAAAATCTTGTAATAATGTGTGTATAAATAAAAACAACAATTATTTTCATTTATTAAATTTTGTACGTTAGTAAATGAAGCTATTTTGAAAAATCCAAACAAAGTTGCCACTTTATTGATTTCAATATTCTTTTAAATACTATTATTTAACTATATGAAATATAATTAACATAAACTATTTTTTGTCGCGATTTAATAGGTTTGTATATTATAAAATCATTAATCATTTACTACTACTTTCCGGTATGTGAAATCCGAAATATGACGTTTCTGACAATTTACACAATTATTCATCTAATGATATATTATGAATATATATATATTTTAATTTGAGTAAATTCCAAAAAAGTAAACATTTTCGATTACTATACATGTTATTTAAATAATTAAAAAAATGACGATATCTTGTTACTTGTGATAGGCAGGTAATATTATATTTATATTAATATTTCATAACATTTTTCATATATAGTTCATATACTGAGTTACTTGAAAGTTTCAGATACATAGCATGTTCTTAACAATAATTAAGAATAGGAATTAACATAATTAAATAAATACACACAATTTAGTACAATAAAACAAATATTCAGTTTTTTAAAATTCACAGTTACCAAGAATGAATTTAAGCTAAATTAATTAAAAGTTTAGCTTATTGCCTTATTTTATCCTTTAAACTTCATTTAATTCACATGTCCAGATAGGAATAATTAAGATCTCTAATTAATATACAGTAGTTTTAAAGGGTTTTATGTGATTTCTCATTTAACATAATAAATATTTTATTACCTAAAATGTAATATACTTTCAAAAATAAAGATGCTGGGTAATGCCACTATTCTTGACTTAGTGATAAAGAATCATAACACAAACTGCATTTATATGATTAATTTTTTTAAACTCTGGTCCAATGAATTTATCTTCAGTACAATTCCATAAGTTTAAAACGGATGCACCAGAACAAAGTGGACTGATTTTAATATTATTAATAACAATATTTATTAAGCCTAGTAATAACAAATATGCTGTTGTTGCCTTGTTAAAAACCATGACCTTATCAAGATTAATCTTATCCAGCTGCCCATCAATATTATGTAGAAGATATTTTGCACATTCTACTTCAATTAACCTAAAGACATTTCATTGTTTATGTTTATATTGTTTCTAGAAAAAAAATTAACTTAGTCTTGGTGGTATTCACCTTAAGCCTTAAATTGCAGAAGTACAGTGTTACAGTGCTAATTTCTGAATTGTAACTCTTTGTAAGTGTAGCTTATAGTAACTTGTAGTACAAAGAGTTGTATCATTACTATAAATATTAACTAACTCTTGGTGGTATTGACCTTAAACCCTAAATTGGGAAAGTACAGCGTTACTGTATAGACTTACTGGTTTGTAACTCTTTGTAAGTGTAGCTTATAGTAACTTGTAGTACAAAGAGTTGTATCATCACTATAAATATTAACTAACTCTTGGTGGTATTGACCTTAAACCCTAAATTGGGAAAGTACAGCGTTACTGTATAGACTTACTGGTTTGTAACTCTTTGTAAGTGTAGCTTATAGTAACTTGTAGTACAAAGAGTTGTATCATCACTATAAATATATACCTATGATAAGACCTGAATCAGTTATGATTCAGAGTTCATGGGGTAAGCATCGGGAGTGGTTGTGTAGTGGAGATAACGTTTGCTTAGAGTTTTAAGTTCGCGTAGTTCTATGATAAGAGACAAAGATTTCATAAACTGGTTGCTTTCTTGCAGTTTTTTGAATTATTACATTCTGTTTTAAATCGGTTTTTGCATTCTAGCTGTAGGGCTTCTTTAATTTGTGTTTGTTTTTCTTTTAACGCATGCGGTTTGTCTTTCTCCTTCTTTTTATTTTTTCTATTTACACAGTCTACCATGTCATCTGCTTGTGGTGTTTGCACAAAAAATATTTCAACCAAGCAACAAAAAATAATTTGCAAGGAGTGCGATAAAGTGTTTCACGCGACCTGCCAAAATATGAGTAAAGCGGATATTGATTCTATAGCAGAAGAAAATATAATATGGAGATGCGGGCCTTGTTCTGTTGAAAGGCGTAAAAGTATGAGATTGGATTCAGCTGTAAATGAAGCACAATGTACGCTGCAAGATATAATGGCGGCCATTAACGAGGTGAAGAAGGATCAAAAAGCAATGAAAACTGACCTTAGTGAAGCTTCGGATCTTACTCATAGGAAGATTGACGATAATAAAAGGGCGATTGACGAACAGACAGTGAGGGTGGAAGAGTATCTAAAGAGAATAGAGGAGCTAACCTCAGAAAATCGGCAACTTAAAGCTCAGGTGGACCAGTTGCAGATCAGAATTGATGAAGTGGAGCAGTATAGCCGTATTAATTGTATAGAGATACAAGGAGTTCCTGAAAATAAAGGGGAGAATGTTCTGGAAGTAGTGCAAAAGATCGGGGAAGCAATACATTTTCCTGTCACTGAAGCAATGGTAGATAACTGTCATCGCTTGGGTAGGCGTGAAAAAGGTCCGTCAGGCATCATCCTTAAGTTTACAAGACGATTTGATAAGGAAGAGTTCCTAAGGAAAAAGCGAATCAAGAGAGATCTTACGACGCAGCAGATAGGACTTCCTGGAAACGAAACCATCTACGTCAACGAGTCGCTGTCACAGGCCAGAAGACGTCTTTATGCTATGGCGAGAGAGGCGAGGAAGCTCAGGAATTATGCTTTTGTATGGACAAGAGGTGGCAAGGTATTTATGAGAAAAGATGAAAAAAGCCCCTTCTTAGTTATAATGAGTAAGACTGACCTAGATAAACTGTCATAAAGTTGAATATTTTAGTAAAACATTATTGTGAATATTTATCTATTTTTGTATGTATTTTTTGTTCTTTTTTCTAGTAATTCCATTAAAAGTACCGGTATTTGTTGGTTTCTTTTGTAATTTTTTTGTCTTATTCTTAGGCCGAGGTAATCTCTCTTAATAATGGTCAAATTGGGACAGTTAATAGTTTTTTAATATAAATTGGAATGAATGACATTTTAGGATGTAAAGTTTTTTGTCATAATAAGGATTTAGTACTTATGCATCTTAACATTAGAAGCATGCGGCGAAATTTTGATGAATTTTTAATTAATTTATCAGTCTGTGAGAGAATGCCGGACATAATCATACTAACGGAGATATGGATAGGAAGTAATGAGATTAATTTGTACGTAGTCGACGGGTTTAATATTATTCAAAATTGTAATGAGGGTTATAGAGCAGGCGGAGTTATTGTGTATATTGCAGACAAAATTAATTATGAGAATATTTTGGTTTCTTTATCTACATGTGATGCGTTGTGTACTAGGATTAAATATTTAAACTTTGAGTTTGTACTTCTGGCAATATACAGACTGCACAGCGAAGCGGTACATAGGTTTATCTCAGAAATTGATAGCTACCTTGTTCAAATAAATAACAATGATAATCTTATTGTAATTGGGGATATGAATATTAACTTGTTTGATAAGTCAAGTATTGTAGATGATTATCAACTTGTAATATCTAGTCATGGTTTGGAATCCTTAATTAATGTGATAACACGGCCATCAAGTGGTTCTTGCCTAGACCACATTTTGGTCAGGTTTAAGCGAGTAGATTTATATGACGTAGAAACAGCTGTTATGGACATTGGAATAACAGATCATAATCTTGTTGTAGTAGGCCTAACCTATGATAATAATAATATACCTGATAACGGCGCAGTAGGGCTAAGGATCCCTCGTATTGATTATTCTTTATTTCGTGGGCATATAGCAGAAGTGGATTGGTCCGAGGTTTACTCACAGAATGATGTAAATAATGCGTTTGATTTGTTTATTTCAAAGTTTATGGTTTGTTTGAAAGAAAGTGAAAGAGAAATTTATCAACAAAAGAAATCCCTAAAAAAACTTAAGCCATGGATAACAGATTACTTGTGTCAACAAATAATAAAACGTAATAAATTACACAAAAAAACTAAAATTCATCCAAACAAATCAAAATTAATAAGTTTTTATAAATCCTTTAGAAAAAAGTTACACTTTGAAATTAAAAAACACAAACAACTTTATTTTGATAATTTATTCAAAAAATGTAACGGTGATTCAAAAAAGGAATGGCAAATCATTAATGAAATTACTGGCCAAAGAAGGAAAAATGTCGAAATTAATTTAAGAAGTGAGAATGGAGGTATTGTCACTAATTCCTTAGATTTATCGAATATGTTTAATAAATACTTTGTAAGTGTGGTTGAAGAAATTAGAAATGGTATTGTATTTGAGTCCTGTAGTTCTATCATGGATATTTTCCCCATGGTTTCTCAAGAACGGTCTATGTTTATTGAGCCAGTAACCCCAGCTGAAATTGTAAAACTCATAGCAACTTTAAAAAACAATAAAGCTCCCGGAATAGACGGAATAAGCTCAATAGCTTTAAAAGTTGTCTCAGAGCTGATTTCTGATGTCTTCTCATATTTATGTAATTTAAGTGTAGTCTCCGGTATTTTTCCTAAGAAGCTTAAAAGAGCTGTGGTTATACCAATTTATAAAAATGGTGATAAACAGTTACCTGGTCAATATAGGCCAATATCTTTGATATCATCTATATCTAAAATTTTGGAGAAATGTATGAAGTCAAGGTTGTTATCCTTTCTGCGCAAGACTAATTTTTTTAGTAAAAATCAGTTCGGTTTTTTAGCAGGTAGCAATACAGAAACTGCTATGCTCAATTTTATGGATGATATTATGGGTGGGATAAATTGTGGGAAGAGCGTTGGTAGCATGTTTCTGGATGTGACAAAGGCTTTTGATTGTGTTGATCACAATCTCCTATTAGATATTTTGTCAAAATGTGGTGTCAGAGGTATTGTTAGTAATTGGTTTTCGAGTTATTTGACTGATAGGGAACAATGTGTGAAAATTTTGGGAAGTGTTGGTGGGGTGGAAAAGAATAAGTACGGAGTCCCCCAGGGATCAGTGCTAGGAGCTATTTTGTTTATTATATATGTAAATAATTTATGTAAAGGGAGGCTGCAGGGAAACATATATGCTTTTGCAGATGATACAGCTTTGTGTTACGTTAGGAACACATTGCAGGAAGTACAGTCAGCTATGCAAGCAGACCTTGATGCTCTAAGGTGGTGGTTTTCAAAACATTACATGAGCTTGAATACTAAAAAAACCTGTTATTTGAATTTTAATTTGAGAGGAGAGTCGAAATTGTTTACAACACCTCTACGGTATAAGTGCATGAAGTGTGTAATAAGAAATATGACATGTAGTTCTTGTATTGTAATAGAACAAGTTAAATCTTGTAAATATTTAGGAGTGGTTTTGGATGAAGGTCTGTCATGGAAATTCCATATAAAGGCACTGCAATCCAAGTTAAATAGAATCTTACGTGTATTTTTTCACATGAAGGGAATTGTTCCTAGATATGTACTGCGTAAAATATATTTTTCAATGGTTCATAGTAGGTTGGAATACGGAATCTGTTGTTGGGGAGGTACATATATCACGAGCAATAATCCTTTGATAATAGTACAAAAAATGTTTATAAGACTGATCATGCATAAAAGTAGGAATGTTTCATCACTGCCATTATTTCGACAACTATCTATATTACCTCTTAGATATTTATATATATTTAAGGTTATGAAAATTTTTTATATAAGGAGCGGACGCTTTTCAGATCTGCAGTACAGAAATGATTACTTGCTTAGACAGAGGAACAAAGTTTTTGTACCCAGAGCAAAATTGACAATATATTCAAAATTTTACTCTGTAGTCGCACCTAGAATATATAACCAACTTCCAGAAAATATTAAAGCCTGCACAAACCTAAACAAATATCTAATTCATTTGAAAAGCTGGCTTTTGGGCATGGACTGTGTTGAAGGTCTGTTGGAGGTTGTGATATAGGAATGCATTACCATTCTAATTTTTGTTTTGATGAGTGGATGAGTGTAAGAGATGTGATAGAGGTGTGAAAGTGTTTTTTTTCCTCTTAATAATTAATAATTATTTTTTTTTATTTTAGTATTTATTTTTATCATATTAAACTTTGAAATAGAGATGTGTATATATTGGTATGAGAGAGAATATGTATGAACTATTATGGTATGTGAATGTTTGTATATTAAGTAGTGTAAGTTTTTACCACTTTATAATTATGTATTAGATCCAAATAGATGTTCATAATTAATTATCATAGAACAAATTATTACTTAACAAATAATAATATTTGTAATAAATATTAAATTAGATTTAAATTTATTAATAGTTTAACTGCTCCCGATAGTCTCTTGAATTCTGTTATTTCTTCTTTTTTTCTATTTTTACTTGAGATATGCAGCCTCAAAACGGGTAGACCCATGGAGGCTGCTTTATTCCATACAGTATATTTTTTGTTTATCTTAAATTGTTTATCTTTGTTTATGTTTAGGATTTAGAAGTAATATTGTTTTGGTTTTTCTTTCCTGTTGTGTATTTTAATTTAAAGTAATGTATTATTATGTCATATGTCAATTTATTTGTTTTGTTTTAGTTTGTTGTTAAGGAAAGCTTTATTTTTTATCTTAATGTCTTTTCTGAATCTAAATCATGTTTTGTTTATTTAAATGAAATAAAAGGAATGGAAAATTAATAAAAAAAAAAAAAAAAAAAAATATTAACTAACTCTTGGTGGTATTGACCTTAAACCCTAAATTGGGAAAGTACAGCGTTATTGTATAGACTTACTGGTTTGTAACTCTTTGTAAGTGTAGCTTATAGTAACTTGTAGTACAAAGAGTTGTATCATCACTATAAATATTAACTAACTCTTGGTGGTATTGACCTTAAACCCTAAATTGGGAAAGTACAGCGTTACTGTATAGACTTACTGGTTTGTAACTCTTTGTAAGTTTAGCCTATAATTACTTATAGTACAGAGAGTTGTATCAACACTATAAATATAAACTAGGTCTTGGTGGTATTGGCCTTAAGCCTTAAATTGAGAAAGAACAGCATTACAGTGTTATTTTCTAGTGTGTAACTCTTTGTAGGTGTAGTTTATAGTTACTTGTAGCACAGACAGTTGTGTTATCACTATAAATATTAACTCAACACGTTTAATCACTTGAACCAGATTAATTATGTACATTAAAAATAACAGTGGTCCTAAAACTGATATGTATGGGACACCACATTTTATTAATTAATAATATGATCTCACTCCTTCAATCAAACATGAATTGTTTATCTATGAAATTCGACTGCTTTTATTATGTTAATTGCAGATTTAGCCTTGAAACACCAGTGTTGCTGTTCCGAAATGTACAATTTACTTTTAAATATATCAAATATTCATTCATCTAATAATAACAAGACTTTGAGAAATGAGGCGTCTAATATATGATCTATAGTTATTCAAGTCCAGTTTGTCCCATTTTGTAAATAAAGGCATAACTAGAGTTTCTTTAAAGTTCCTTCTGGAAAATACCAGACCATAATGCCATACTTACTAGGTGTGTTGATGGTGACATAAACTGACGATTTGACTGTTAAATTACATTCCCCCCCAATTTAAACGACTTTTTTGATTGTCGGCTTCGGAATTAGATTTAAAATTTCATTTCTAGGCTTTAAAGATATTGATTTTATTTTCAATAAGAGGTACAGGAAAAATAAAACAATTAGCATTACTTTTTGGGTTACTCAGTTTAATTCCATTAAGTTAATTCCCATGGTTTGAAAATGTGTACATTTGATTTAATGTATTCCCTAATTATAATATTCCAGGTTGCAGCTTAATTATTCTCAGTACCTTTAATGTGTCAGTTAAGTGGAATGCTTTTGCTGAAATCCGGTAATAATAGGGAATGTAATATCATTATTTATCAAAAATAATTTAATGCTTTTATATGTGTAAAAATATTCGTTGGAAACTGGAATGACACCACACCATTGTATGTCATTGAAACAGGAATAATTTATTTTGTGTGAAAAACATCTTACTTTCTGTTCAGAGCTCCACGGTTGGATATGGATGGGGGGGAGCATTTTCCCTCTACATTTGCTTCAACCAACCATTGATTTTTATACCACGTATTGAAGTGAATGTATTCAACTATTACGTACCTAACATATTTGAACAAACGCTCCAATATAACTAAAATTAAATAAATATTACTGTATTATATTTAGTACTCATTAATTTATTTTTATTAAACTAATAATGATGTCTTTTTAAGATTACATTTTGAATTGATTTCTGTTTGTATGCATGCAATTTAAAAACAATTGACTAACCAAAATTAATATTTTTTATAATAGTTAGTATATTACTTTAATTCATAAATTTAAGTTTCATACAAAGACCAGAACAAGGGAAATGGTGAAAGTTAATTGTTCATTTTATTTCAAAAATCATTGACTGAAGTGGTTACATGAACTGTCAACAACTTATTTCTATATCCTTAAAGAGACATTAATGTGATATAAAATAACTAAGGAATTCGTACTTTGAGCAAGTAAGAGGAGAAAAACACGGTTATTGTACAGTTTAAGGACAGTAGTACCAGATGATTTATTTGTATATAATATTCCTTTTTTTACGAAATTACATATTTTTAGAGGAACGTGCCTGTGCCCGATTATTACATTAATGACAATCAGAAAAGCAAATGCAAACTATATGCTCGGTTTGTATAACTTAAGTTATAAATTAGATTGTCCTTCACTCAATAAAACCTAATTACTCAAAATAAAAATAAATAAATAAAGTAAAATAAATTAATAAAATGAAAAAAATCAAAAATTAAAAAAAAAAATACTTTACACTAATTTATATGACTGATGCTGATATACATTTCTCTAATTGAGCGATTTTCATTAATACCAATAAAGAGAGTCTTAAGCTGCCTAAGAGAATGCCACAACTCTCTAGCATAAGTTCACAAACATAAGCATAAGTTTTTCAGTTACAGTTTGTATGCCAAAAACATTCATGGTTCTCTAATCACAATTTGAATATCGTATGTTGGACTTAATTTACTTCAATCCCAATTAAATTGATTTGAATGTTCACATTATAAAAAGTGGAACGTAATCCACATTCAAAATCCCTTAAACATCTTAATATGAAATCTTGAATGTAGCATGAATCTACTGTCCAAATTCAAATAGCAGTAGTTAATGTTTCAAAGGAAAGTTTTGAAATTGTGTTTCTGTGGAATGATTAAATCAAGAGTAAGTAATATCAAGTCGTGGAATGACAACTTAATAACAAACTTCAACTCCATAACAATATAAATTGACATGATTGCAATAAGCAAAAAAAATTAGCAGGAAACGAAAACATCTCATCAAATAATATTTTATTTATCTGATGCTTTGGAACCAATAACTTTGTGGTTTAAAAGATTGAAATTGATCTACAGTGGTAATAATTTATGAAAAATAAACAATAATCAATAAAATGCTTTGAAATGAATGTTTTCCATGTTATTACAGACACATTACAACACATATATGAACAAATGTAATCACAATGAATATTTACACTGAATTACATCAGTTTTCTAATTTGTAACCAATGAACTTTATACTGATTTAAAATATAAAATAAGATGCAATTTTAAAATTTTGTATTAAATTCGTATTAAATAATATTTAATATGCTCTAAAAATGTGTTAGGAAATATGGTGTTGAAGATAAAACTAATATTTAAATCATAACCTTATCCTATTTCCTAAAATATCATAAATGACAGGGGCACAGTATTTTAGTTTCATAAGTATTTTGAACTTTGTGTAATTTAAATTATAAATCAAATATTAAACGTTCCTACCTTTTGAAGAGCTGCTATTCATGTTTCTGAAAGAAATGTTAAATAATAAAATCACCAATTTATTTTTTATAGGAATTTAACTATCAGTTAAAATTTGATTAAAAAACATATTGAGGTGTATTGCTTTAAACTTAGTCTGAACAGATAAAATTAAAAAAAGTGTTCATTTCGTTAAAATGTATTTGTTTATATGTTTTCTTTGAAAATTTTCGTGAATATTTTAAATATTAGATTAGTCTTAAAGTTTTAATATTGATAATTAAATTAAAATAGAAAATAAGTTACTATGTTTTGAGATTGTTGAAATTGTAAATATTTAAGAATACTACATATTTTTTTTATTTTTAAACATGTCCTTTAAACATACCGTACATATGTTAAAATTTAGTTAATGAAGTTATATAACAGCATTAATAATATTTGCTTAAAATCTTTCATTATAAAACTGTATAAATGTATTCCCTCTTCTGAATCACTCATGGGTGATGTTTTGATTTAGGAAAGAATTAATTACACATGTTCATAATATGCAGGACACAATTCTAGAGATATTTTAATAACAAGTTAAACAGCTTCTATTCAAAATATGTGATATTACCCCTAGTCCTCAAATCCTGTATAATTGCTATCTAACACAAACAAATAAATTAAAAATAAATTACAACCACAATATTTAGACGCCTGTTCTTTAAATGTTTCCATCTTCAGATTGAATATGTTTACTCGGAGATTTTGTATAACTCATCAATTTGTATTAAAAGTATGTTTTAAATGAACTGTATTATTTAATTTTACCAAATAAAATGTTGATGTTTAAAATTTGAATAATATTCGTTTTACCTAACGAACTTTACACCGGATATACCGTAAAATCCTGGAATTGTATAAGAGCTTGGAAGTGAAATATTTGTTTTTAATTGTGTACATATTGCTTATAGGAGCACCTGCTGATTATAATGTTTATTGAGGCATGATTTACAAAATATTCAACTCAATGATTCTGATTCAGAGTAAAATCCAATTGAAAACTAAATATAAATTGAATATGTGTTTGAATATAAAATATAATACGAGTTTTATTTTATGATATTTAAACTAATGCACCTTCTCTATCACCTCCTTTCTTTGTCGATTATATTATTGATAAAAAGAATAAAACAAAATGTAAGTTTCATAGTGTTTATTTTATTATTTTTTCGTAAAAATTTCATGGATTCTACTAAATTGATTAATGAATATTGTTGAAATCTTAATACAAGTAATGTTGATGATACCTTCTCAACAAATTGTACTTGTCCATATCTACTCTACAATCTTGATTTGCTTTGGCTAAGTACTATTGTAATTATGTAATCATTGCACATAGTGTTTGGCTTATTATCAACTCAGTTTTGAACATAATCCAAACAACAGATTATGTGAAATCAGTGCCGATGGCCGATGAACAATTACAGTACCAACAGTTATAATTTAGTTAACTCAAAATAGGCCCCTAAAATGGATATCTACACGATTTGAACACAGCCTTTGCATTTCAACAATTATTTAGTTCAATATTTAAAATGATAAACTAAAACAAGTGTAGATATTTGTTTCATAACTTTTTACTTTTGTGTCTGTTATGAGGTGTTATTAGGCAATACTATTGTTTTTATTTACGAAATAATTTTGTTCCTTTTCATAAACTTCGGTTTATGTCATAACTCATTTCACGAGAGTTATAATTTGTTATAATGTTTATATTTAAACACCAAAAGACGAAATATAAACACCATGGTACGTTTATATGGGTAACCCATAGTTAACTCACAAAAAAAATTTCACCTACCTAATATAGGATTAATATGTTTTGCCTAATTAAATGTCAGGAGTTATCGATCATGTAATATAAACATGAACACTGTCTAAGAAAGTGTCTCAAAATTGTACCAAAAGTTTCAAAATTTGTTCCTTTTCCTAATTTAGCTTTCATCATTAAATTTGTTCAAATTTTATGCTTTAGTGTGTTAAAGTAATCGCGTAACTGTTCGCTGTTGCATTTCAACGCTGGCGGATATTAAATATTTAAAGTTTGGAAAAACAAAAATCAATAAACGAGAGTGCACTGGGAGTTTATATTCTGTGATTTTCCGTTGGTCTATATCTGTTTATTTACTTAAATATTAAATAATTCATGATTCAATAAAAATTCATTGTTTAGTGTTTTACTATGTATATATTATTTGTGATTGAATATACTTAATTCACTAAAAATTCGTATATTCTATATCCTGATGTAACAATGTTTTACAGTATATATAATTTAACAACGACACAATTTATAGATTATACTTTGGGATATTTGCATTTTTTCTTTATTTTTATAAAGATATAATTATTCAGATTTTCAAAAAAAAACAAAAAACAAAAAAAAAAAAAAAAACAAATTGGGCTCAATAAAATAGACGAAATATGAACTTATGTGAATTTGGTGACCATTTTCACTGTTTATATTCTACTTGGTAAAAAATAAGAGGAATCGAGAAGAATACCAATCTAGTGTATTTGACTGAAATCGGATGATTAGAATAAAGCTGTTGAATTTTCCTATGATATGAATTCGCTATTCCTGAATTTATTAAAATTTAATAATAATTTCGAAATAAAATTACGTAATAAACTGAATGAGATGAATTTTTAGTATAATAATTATAGAAAAAGTGATTTGTAGCAGTAAAAAATTATTTAATTATTTACATTATAAAATTTATATTATTATTCTGTACTTATACATTGTGTAATTTAATTCATTACGTAGTCCCAAGCGCTGCCTCTAGGTCGTGCCACCAAATACTCTTTGATTATTCTTCAATTGTTATCTAAAAATATTTGGTTGGATTAATATTCTGTAACATTGTTTACGTAATTACATGTCGGTTTTTGGGCTGTTTTCCTTACATTACTTATTATCGTTTGTAATTTACTTTGTTTGCATTAGGTACTAGTGGAAGACATAAGATAGGTAAAAGTTACATTAAGAAAAATTATAGTAGCAAATCTACCATAAATAGTTTTGTTTAATTAATCAATCACCAATATACAATTATAAATCATATATACAATTATTATATTAGTAAAAGTACCTTTAAATGTTTTACATTATTGAAATGTATCATACAAAACGTTCACGTTAAAAACTGCTGTAACTCTAACTATATTCAGGTTCAATATGTATATAATATGTTCATAAACAACATATATTATTTACTCAAACTTTGCATTTACAGTCAAATTCTTTAGTTTCGTAATCCAATATTTTTACTTTTATTCAATATAAGTAGTCGACACCTCTAAAATTCCTCTCTTGGTAACCCTTGTTTACCACATCCATTTTAAACGTTTTCATTATATTACATTTCATTTTCTTTCTCCCGATTTTTGTCGCCTTCTTCAGTTTTCATCCTCAGATATTTCTCCATGGTAACCCAACCTAATGCATAACCTTAATGCCTTTTTGTTTAGGCAGTTACATAAACATGTTTAATTCATTCAATATATAATAATAACAGTTAAATCCCACTGGAATGATATTGAGCCAGTATTCCAGAGATTCAACTCAGAATCACAACATGAATAGCCGGTAACAAAACGCAAAAAACCCGTTCCGCCCCCTGGGGGTCCGTAGTAGGAAGGATGGATACTCTGCTAGTAGATTATAAATACGAAATTGTAATGTGCTATGCTCAATTATTATTTCGGAGTAGAGTGAATTTAACAAAAACGTATAGGCTATAGTATGATTCGAAATAAAATTTCAGCAGTTTTATAACATGATAATTTCGAATGTTAGAAAAACAAGTTATTTACCTTTAAGTTTAATTTATACTCTGTAGTTGTATGTAAATCATGTAGAATTATCCTGTTTTTCTAAACTTTTTGTTATAAAAATAAGTTTTTACATTGACATTAATAATTGATCGAAGTGAAAAACCTCAATTTTTATAAGCTGTATGAGTGTGAGTGAATTGAAAATATAGAGAGCTTCAGTATGTATTAAGCCAATATGTATTTATTTATTAGAGAAAATTGTGATTTTTAGAATTTAAAACTAATTAAAAGTTATTCGAACTTTATAAATGAATTATTTTTTAAAAAGATTTTATAAAACGTGGTTTACTTTCCCCTTAGTTGCGTCATAATAACATCGATATCTCAAAATGTAGACATTTAATACTTAAACTTTACTATAAGTTATATTTTAAGGTTTTTGTTTCATTTGTTATTTTCATAACATCCACTGTTGTAACTATATATATATATATATATATATATATATATATATATATATATATATATATATATATATATATATATGTGTGTGTGTGTGTGTGTGTGTGTGTGTGTGTGTGTGTTTTCTGACTGCAGTAAAGTACGAATGTTAATGTTTGGCTCGAAATATATTGCAGTCATTTGTACAATATAATGATAGTTATTTACTTGATTTATAGGTACTGGGCTGTAATAAATGCAGTTACATAAAACTCCTAAACTATTTAGTATTTATCGTAAATTAAAATAGTGTACGTTTTTAACATATCATTTTTGTAGGGTAGAAGTTGAAAATAACTAATATACAATAATATTTGTCCATTCCCTTTACATGATTTAAAATGTAGTGAGGTATAAAAAAAATGATTTGAAATGTTTTAGCAAACCGTGTGACCGATAGAGTCAGTACTTCCGTGTTATTTTAAAAATGGACAAACTTTCTATGATTTTCTCGCAGAATGACGAAGATGATGTACACTTACATTATCAGTTCTGTATTTATTATTGGTTAAGTTGTTTTATTTTTTATTTTTGTTCTTTTTTCATGTTTCCTGAATAATTGATAGAAGTTTGGTTTATTGGAAATCACTTGAAATTAAACGTGAAAAAAGTCTATAAAAATATTTATTCGAAACTTTAATGAGTTCTTTCAGCTTTAAAGAAGTTATTATTTTTCTCAGTTCTTAATTGGAGATTTCTTTTAATGAGCTTTGGTAATTGATGTAAAATATAAAATCTATATTCACAAGTTATAATATTAAAGTCCCTGTAAGTCGTTACTGATGATGTGCTAAATACATATCTTACTATTACATCATCCATTATTGGTCTTTTTATCCAGACATTTAACATTATTGCAAGGGTTATTAATATAAATAGAATAATTCTTAAAGGTACTTAAATAATATTTGGAGCAATATAATGGATCTATTGTAATTAGCTTGAATTTATAAATTACAAAAAGCTGTATTAATTATTGCATTGGCTATTGTTAATTAATTTGCGGCTGGATGAATTATAGAAACAAAGAGACAACGGAAAATATAAACGTACAAGAAATAACACTACTTCAATAAAGGAAATTCATATTTACATTTACAAAAGCAAAACTTTACAGTTAACAATGTATTTCATTGACATAAAGTTTCACCCATAATATTATGTGTTTGTTTTTTCAGTAAGTTTAGTCACTTTATTATAAACTGTAATTAATTTACGAATGTAGTAACATTTCATATTAAATTTTCCTCTTCGATCTTGTTTTATTTTAATTATCTATTTTAGCTAATTTTATTACTTCCGAGTTCTATTTCCTATATGACTATATTGTAATTAGTATTTAATTAATTGCTTGAGCTGCAATAACAGAAACATAATAAAGCAAGTAATGATTCATTTTCAACCATTAATTTTGGTAGGCACCCATTAACTAATTGGACTTGCATGTTTAGGTTAAATAAAGGTAGTTACTGTTAGCTGATCCTTGAGTCGTTTACAGGTACACTGTAAAGATGTGCAAGAACCATAGTAGATATACACCTTGTGTTTTATTTATGGTAAACGCAAAAAACTCATTTTTTAAAATTTAGATTAAATTGATCGGTATAAATAGACATTTCAACAGTTGTATTTGTCAGAATGTTAGTATTTGCATATAGTAATATAACTGTGCATGAGAAAGAGTTCTTGCAATATTTGCTTCTTTCTTAATTTCATTAAAAATAACAGTATACGACAGTGAATAACAGTCAATATATGTGCCTAAAACTTAATATTTAATAATTACTTCCTAAATTATAAATATAACTTTGTATATAAAATTAATTGGAAAGACGTGGATCAGTGAATTTAAATATCATTAAAAGTCTAATAATTCCTTCCATATCATTTGTAATAATATCTAAAGTTTATATACGATATTGATTTTTATAAATAAATGTTATTAGTAGATTGTGAATGTTGTATGTTACCAAATATTATTTGAATATTTTATTGAATTTTAAATGATTGTTCATATAAGTAATATTATCTATAATCTTATAGTTATACAATGATTAATTGTTAGTTTTAATTACTTTAAACTTTTGCTATGACGCTATGCATATGGTTTTAAACAAAATTACGTTATTGGTAAAATTCAATATAGTAGGTGTATAATTTACGAATATTGCACTTCGGTTTTTCGAATGTTGTATTATATCATAATTAATTTAATTGTGGGTGCTAAGATCCAATTAATTTATATTTTAATTTGGTTACCAGGATACACCAATTCTGATTATATATTCTAATGCACCGAAATTAAATTCGGGTTAGTAATTGGTATGTTATGTATTAACTCCCTGAGCTATTGATTTTACTATGTTAATGTAAAAACAATGTAACTGTATTGTTTTTACAGTTGCTAATGTTGTCACTTAATAATTCAGTGTATAAAGTTTATTGTTTTCTGAAAACAATAACATGACGTTCATTAATGTATGTTAATTTTAGAAGTATACAGTTCCAGTAACTTCTGATTAATTATAACTGATGACCGTTTGTTATTTTTGCACTTACCGTGAACGTTATTACTGAAATTCAATTTGTTACGTCTGTTTATATTTTTGTATGTTTACTTATAACCCAACATTAAAAGTATCTGTTTAAAGAAAAAACCTAAAGATCATTACCTTAAATAAACAAACTGAATATAAAACACACACAATACATATATTGTGTGTTTTATATTATATATATACAGTATATATATATACGCGTATACAAAAACAAATAGACAATTTTCTACATCAATAAAATTGAAAGTACAAATATATACCGGTCATGTTGGCATTACTGGGTCGCTAATAAACTAAAGTTATATTTTAACAGGTGATTGTTGAAATATTGTTGCAATACAATTCTTTTCTTGTTTATTTAAAAATGGGTAATAGTAGTGTTGAGAAGGCTTTTTGTTTGCTTGAACTAGAGAAAATAAAATCAGTTACTTTAGTGCAACACAGTTTTAGGTCGCGCTTTAAAAAACTCCGCGTAAGCGGTTTAGTTATGATTGGCACAGGAAATTCAAAATACAGGTTGTTTTTGCAAATCAAAAAGTACTGGGTGGTTATCGTTGTAGTCGTGTGCAACAGGTTCAAGCATCTCTCCTGCGCAGTCCAAAAAAAATATTTTACAGATTAGGTGTAGAACTTATATTTCACAGCCAACTGTTTGTAGTATTTTGAGAAAACGTCTAAAGATGAAACCTTACAAGTTACAGCTGTTGCAAACATTAGGTGTTGATGATAAGGAGAAACGTTTGTTGTTCTGTATTGACATCCAGACACCAATGGATTAATTGATCCAATTATCTTTGTGACGAATTAACATTAAATATTAGGGGAAAGGTAAAGAAACACAACATGCGTATTTGAGGAATAGAAAATCCTAAACTAATATTTGAACATGAGAACGATTCTCCTTATCTAAACGTATTTTGTGCTGTAACAAAACAAAAGATATACCGGCCTTTCTTTATACAGAAAGAATGGTCAGAGGCTCATCCTACTTGGACACGCTGACTGAATTTACTATCCTTCAACTAGAGGACACAGTGATGACTACATATTTGTTCAAGAAGGAGCATAGCCGCATTAGCACCCTGATGTCAGAGAATACCTAGATGTGCAATTACCGGATCGCTGGATTGGTCGTGCAACTGACGACAATATACCACTCATGCCTTGGCCACCTCGCAGTCCAGATTTAAACCCATGCGACTTCGTTCTGTGGGGTTACGTTAAAGATTAAGTTTTTATTCCCCCATAACCATTCAGCCTCTTGGAATTAAGGCAGTTCATAACAAGAGCTGTAGAGAGTGGTGATACTCTTAACAGAGTCTGGTCAGAACTTAACTATCGAATTGATGTCTGCCGCATAACCCGTGGGGTTTATATAGAGCATCTATGGCAGTGTACAAACAACTTTGAATACTCCTCTTTGTAATGGTACTATTTATTTTGTTCTGTTGATTAAACAATTTTACTATTTTAAATAAAAAGTGCCTATTTCTTTTTAAATAAACCTGCTTATATATAATACTACTCTCATTTCAACGTCCTCAAAAAAATCATTATAACTCACATCTACATTCATTAAAACTGGTCAATTACATCTACCTTAACTACCTTACTAAAGTTTTTACAACTACCTTCCTACCATACTACCTTCATTATATTACACTTAATTAAATTCTTTACAAATCACTTATAAACGTCCTAATTTACTACCATCATTACCAATATTTTACTATCATTATAATTTCCTTACTACTTTAAGTAGAACTTACTTACTACCTATATTACAATACGTTACTAACTTCTTTACAACGTTTTACTGCCATCAATAAAAGATAGCATTTAAGTGCTAAATTATTACTCTCTTAAAACCTAATATTAAACTTTCATACAATATTTATTATAACTCACTTACTAAGTCACTAAGTTACGTATTATACATAACTTATAACTCACTTAAAATATTACTATTTTCATCATAACACCATTACAAACTGCTTTATAATTCACTTAATACCTTGATTATGATGTCCTTACTAAATTATTTACAACTCACTTATTACACAAGTACCTTCAATATTATACCCATATTAATTTCCTGTACAACTCGCTTACTACCTCAATTATAACACCATTACTAACATCTTTACAATTCACTTAATACCTTCATCATAATACCTTTACTAAATTATTTATTACTTACTTATTACACCACTACATTCGTTATAACACCCTTATTAACTTACTTTACAACTCACTTACTACCTCAATTATAACACCAATACTAACTTCTTTACAATTCACTTAATACTTTCATTATAATACCTTTACTAAATTATTTATAACTCGCTTATTACACCACTACATTCATTATTACACCTTTATTACTTACTTTACAACTCATTTACAACCTCAAAATTATAATACCATTAATAAATTCTTTACAATTCACTTAATACCATCATTATAATACACTTGCTAAATTATTTATAACTCACTTATTACACCACTACATTCATTATTACACCCTTATTAACTTACTGTGCAACTCACTTACTACCTCAATTATATCACCATTACTAACTTCTTTACAATTCACTTACTACCCTCGTTATAATACCGTTACTAAATTATTTACAACTCACTTATTATTTCATTTCATTCATTGTTCCACCCTTATGAACTCATTTACAATTCACTTACAACATTCATAATAACATCACTAACTTTTTACAATTCATTTTATACCTTCATTATATATATATTTACTAAATTCTTTACAACTCACTCACAACACCACTGGCTTCATTATTACACCTTTATTAATTCTTTACAACTTACGTACTACCTTCATCGTAACACCATTTCTAACTTCTTTACAATTCACTTACAACCACACATATAAAACCATTACTAACTTTTTACAATTCACTTTATACCTTCATTATGATATCTTTACTAAATTCTTTACACCTCATTCATAACACCACTGGCTTCAATATTACACCTTTATTAATTCTATACTACTTACTTATTACCTTCATCGTAACACCATTTCTAACTTCTTTATAATTCACTTACTACCTCAAGACCTACATTATAACACCATTGCTTAACTTATATAACATCTATCTTTTATCGGCAACAGATTAGACTCACTGTGTATCTCTAATGAAATCTTTTTACAAGTGTGCACATTGCAAGTTAGTGGGTTTTTCGGGCACCACTTCAGTACATGGGTAGTAGGAAACAATCACAATAGAATAACACGATTAGACCTCCGCAAGCTCAACAGTCCAAAGCAGAATGACACTGGGAGCTCAACATACGTAAGCAGGAAAACGGGAAAAAGATTCTGTGAACTCAACATACGCAGGTCGGAGGAGTTGAACATCAATCTGCAAGCTTAACACACCTAGGCAGAGGGAAAAGATAATATGTGCCCAACACGCCCAGTCAGAGTGACGGACACAGAAATCTACAAGCTCTACACGATCAGACAGGTAAAGATGTCAGGGAGCTCAACACGCCCAAAATTCATTACATAAACCTTACCATCTTCTTTATACTCACTTATTACTATAATTACATCACTCTAACTATTTTAATTAAACTTCATTAATATTTTCAGTAACTCCCTTACTATATTCAATTAAAATGTTTACTAGCTTCAATATAATTTGTTTACTACATTTAATTAAAATACCGTACTACCTTCGTTTCAAATTTATTATAACACACTTACTAACATCTTTACATCTCGCTTACTATGTTTTATACTACTCTATTCAAATTCTACTAATTTACTATATTACTACTTTCAATATACCATTCTTATTAAACTCCCTTACTGATCTGCATTATAACGTCCTTCCTACCGTCAATTAAACTTCCTTCCTACATTCTTTATAACTATTTTACTATATTACTACTTACAATCTACCAGTCTTATGAACTTCATTAAAACTCCCTTACTAATCTGCATTATAACGTCCTTCCTACCGTCAATTAAACTTCCTTCCTACATTCTTTATAACTATTTTACTATATTACTACTTACAATCTACCAGTCTTATGAACTTCATTAAAACTCCCTTACTGATCTGCATTATAACGTCCTTCCTACCGAATGAAATATTAGACAGTTGACCTATTGCCTTATAACTAGGAGACTAATTTGTTTTTGGAATGTGCAGAATACGTAGGAGACTGGACAGCTTAAGATTATTAACTAAGACCGCTCGATTAAAGAGGAAAACATTTTGATATCGACATATTTAAGATAAGAAGTTCCAGGCCCTGGAGAGCTTAGATACAGGCAACAACGTAAATATCATTAATCATAGTAAGAAATAATAGTAAAACGAGAGGAAGAAGACGATAGTCTCAAGATCCTTAAAATAAGCTAAGGGAGAATTAAAGAGTATAATTAGAAGAGACAAATGGGATTTTGGGAAAAGAATGGAGACGGAAGTACAAGAAATAGTAAACAATGGGAATAGAAGGGAATTAACTACACGTTATCATACAATCTTGTTGAGCACTGTGGTGAAATTCACAATAATAATTTGAATTTGCCCCTAACCACAATCACTGGAACTTAATAAAACACAATTATCTTACACGTTATCAGTAAAAACTTATCAGGCAAACATTCACTTGAGACAAACCAGTGAAAGAAACAACTAACTATACAATAAATGAATTAGACATACGATAGTTGGAGTAGGGCTACATAACTTACAAGGAATACTTGCCACGACAGCGGATATGCAGTATTGAGCAACGGAGAAACAAGGTCTAAAGAAGGAAATTGTAGGTGGTGTAATGCATGCGAAAACTGGTAAAACACCGGGGATCGACAACATGCAATCAGAGCTCTGAAAAGTGATGGTAATCTGATTGGTGAGATACAGGAGCGGACACAACTAGAGAGGAATACAGTCTGTTTGTAGTAATGTCCTTTCGCCTCTAATCCTAAACAGATTAAGATTGGTTCTTGTTGTAAAGTTACGGAAGTAACAGGGGGGTTACTGAGAGGGACGAACGGCTATAGATCTATTATACACAGCACAAATTTTAGTTGAACAGATCACTGAGTATCAATTGGTTTTGTATGTGTTTTTTCATAGACAACAGAGAAGACTTTATTTCAAAACTCCTTTAAGCGCACAAAGATGAGGAGGGGGGTTGAAATAATAAAAGATATCGCATAGCTAAGTGTACAATTTGTACTAATTACCAGCTTGTTACATCTCAATTCAGTAAATGACCTTTGCGTGCTGGCAAAAAACTTCAGAGAAAGATGGTTAAGATGAATGACCTAAAGCTTAAGCTGATGGATAAATCCCAATAAAACAAAATCAATGTGTGTCACAATAGATGCACATAAATGATTTTGTATACAAATTTACTTTATGTATATTATATATTTGTGTACATATGCCATTGCATGAATGATTTAAATTATACAGCTTCGATATGCTATCTGAAAAAAAAAGAAAATATAATAAAGTTAATATTCGTATGGGAATGTTAATTTCAATTTAATTATCTTTAAAAACTGTAGGTACGTATTATTTACATTTATCATACGATATTTCTTCTCCTAATTAAAAATATTTATGTTCAATACTTATCATGTTGTCTAAGAATAATTTTAAAGTATGCAATAGTAACAGCCCGTTTCAGCAGATTTTCGTAGTCTATGAAAATGAAAGACAATTTCTTTTATTATAAGCTAAGCATAGCGGGATAGAAATTATACGATATTAAGATAAGATGTTTAATTGGAAATGTAATAACATGTATTCAAACTATATATGCAAGTTTATACTATAGGTAAATAATTTATTACAATGTGTAGTAATAAGTTAATTATTATTTAGAAGAAAATTCGTGAACAAAATAACGAAGCATGATGAAGTTTATTTCAAAATAACGCTGGATAAGTTTTCTTTGCAAAGTCAACCCACAATAATTATATTATCATACGTTCAGATAAACTTTCACACTAATAATGAATTTATTAAACTTTTGAGTGTAAAAATTATAGTGGAATTGTATTTTCTATACTACAATAAGATGAAAATATAACCTCTAAGCCTTGACTTTAAACTGAAAAATGTATTTTTATTCTATTATAAATAGGAAATATTGAACAAACACGGGAAGGTACTTTAAAATCAAAGGAAAATAATTGTGTACTTACGGGTATGGTGCACATTAGAACGAAGCAAGCTGGCTTTGAATAACCAATAAGAAAACACTCTCCAGCTTCAGTTCAGGAACACTTATACAAATGCAGCCTCATTATACAATATCTTTAATGTTCAATTTAACTTCTTTAATAAGATGTTATTATTATAATGCAATGCGCGTATAAACCTAGTGTTAATGGGAATGTAATGAGGTTGGATTTGAATAGCTGTTCTTGAGCTGAGGATTGTGAGTGTTTTTTTATTGGTTATTCAAAGCAAGCTTGCTTCTTCTAATGTCAGTTTTTTACTTTCAAAAATGGCAATAAAAGATTATCAATGCAAAAGTGTGTCTGTACTTATGGTTTGTAACGATAACTTATCCAGCATTATTTTGATTACAAATAGTATTAAAATTGCTATTACACATTGTAAATAAATTATTTAGCAAGACTATAAGCCTGCATAAATAGTTTGAATACTTGTTATTAAAATTCTAATGAATCATCTAATCTAAATATCGTGTAATAACTTTCCAACTTTGTTTAACTTATAATATACGAGTATTTGTTTCATTCTCATAGACTTCGATAACTGTCTGAAACGGGCTGTTGCTACATACTTTAATATTATTCTAAGTTAACCGAATAAATGTTTAACACAATATGTTGAACTAAGTTAAGATATATATAGTATGAAAAAATATATAAAGAAATTAACATTGCCATACGAGTATTATACTTTATAATATTTTCATTTTTTTCGGATAGCATATCAAAGTTAAATAATTTGAATAATTCATGCAATAACATTTGTACACTAATATATAATACACTTAAAGTAATTTTTTATTTAAAAAATAAATTATGTACATCCAATGTGACACACATTGATTTGGTTTTATTGCGATAGATCCATCAACTTAACCATAAGCATAAGGCCAATCAGCTTAATGTCATTCACTGAATCGAGTTGTACCAAGATGGTATTTATTTCAAATTGTAACTTAGATTTCTGTCTATTGATTACCTTAGCGCACTATTAAGACTAATATGGAACAGGAAGCTGAGGGAGAAAACAGCCATGTTTGACTCTTGTCTTAGAAGATATAGACAGAAACAATGAACCGCATGATTATACTTGGAACTTGTAAAGGGGAGAACTATTCGAGAGGGAAAATGAACAAACTGCAATATAGATAATATTTTTTTTCAAGAATGACGAAAACATTCATATAAAATATGTGGTATTTTATATTTTGGTGAATATCTTAAATTGTGTTTCTTTAGTTTGTACAGCATACATATCTTGAGAATCTATATTTCTCTCAATAAAGAAAACAAATAAGGATGTCCAATAAAACTATTAGAAGTTGTTTTTAAAAAACATATTTTTTTTTTTAATTATTCGACGAGTCACGAGTTCTTAGCAAGTCGATTTTATGTGCAGAAAGAGAAAGGATAAAACAATGGTTTTCGCATTGTTTTTAAGGTCCATCTACCAATACATATTATAATTCCAGTCATTCTGGTTTCTTACTTCTTAAGATGCAATTAAAATAAATTTTATTAGTTAATTTGAACTTTACAATATAAACGAAGCCAGTAAAACACTGCTATTTTCAAAGACAAATGCAATATTATGGTGAAATTACAAAATTTTATATATTTATATGCATTAAAAAAAAATGGTTAATTTACAAACTATCTAAAGTTTCTTTCTGGATTAGAGGTACATCATCATCATAATAAATGTATTATCATAAGAAATAATTACTTGTTTAAATATCAGACAATATTAATGCGAATTTAAATTAATTGAATAATTAGTCTGTGTAGAATTTGAATTTTGTTTGGAATTTTGTTTGTATGCACTGATGGCTATCTTTCAGCCTTTATAGAATGGGACTATTTGCATCATTATCTGGGAGCTTCATGGAGTAAGGAGCTCTAATACTTTCCTGACGAAGCAACAGAGCGTTGGTTAGAGAGAAAATCATAAATACATTACATCCGTAACTTGTTATTGAGGCTGAATAGAGGCCTTATTAAACAAGTTATGCCGTTACTTACTGGACATATTGTTATCACTCAAAATCACCAATAGTTATTCCGCTTGTAAACTGTCTGAATAGATTGTTAGGCATATCATCCTGGAATGCGACTGGCTTGAGGTTAAAAATGAGCTATTTAAGCCTCTACAACCGAGTGATGACTTCGATGGTACCACAGGACGGAAACTCGCGAGCTTTATTTGAGGACACAGATATCGGCTTGCCTTGCTAGCAGGTCCTTGGGGTGTACAATAAGCTTACATTACGGTTCAAAAATCATGAGTTCTCATACCTGAATAATATAATCTAATGATATCTAATCTGTGTTATTGAAAGTAAGTATATTGAGAAATATTTAGCTGTATTTAAAAAAATATTACACGTGTTAAGTTTACAATTTTTATACTTGATTTTAAGAAAGTCTTACATGTTTTGTTTTATTATTTTTTTGATGTGTAAACGTGTTAGAACTTGTTTTCTAAAATAAGAAACTTGATACAATACTATGAAAATACATTTTATAAGATGCGAAAAATCCATTAACGGTCTACGTCTGACTAATGCATTGGCGCTATTATGCCATATATCTGTTAGTGAGATATAGTGTAAAGATTTATAAAACGTTTTTAAAGACTGAAGGGAAATTTATAGTAGAAAAATAAGTTACTTGTAAATAAACTACTACCCAGAATTAACGTATATTTATAGAATATTGTTAAATTTTAAGATTAAATCATGTAGTGATTCTTAATTCAAAAAACACAATAGAAAATGAATATAATTAAAACTTAGAATAATAAAAATGTTAACAGAAATTTCCATTACTCTATACTTTATATAAATAAATAAATAAATACAATAAAAACATGAATACGTGAGTCGATTTCTCTGTATCTTGTGATTTGCACTTTCGAGGTTAAATATTTTAAAATGCCTTTTAACCTTTATTATATATATATATATATATATATATATATATATATATATATATATATATATATATATTATAAATTTAAATGGTTTTCAAATTATATCCGTTTGTTAATACATTTTAATGTACATCTACTAATAATACCTTATTTGTACGATATTTAACTAATTAAAATATTTCAGTGATTTTTAAACTGTTCTTAGTAATAGACTGAAAACCGTTATAACAAATTCTCAATTGAATCATTTGTTACTTAGTTTTAAATTTAATCAATAGATCTTGAATCTTTTCTGGAGGTGGGGGTATTGACGGATAGATTGAACCTATGACAGTTCAAACCCATTTAAATATAATTGGAATGTTTTATTAATAACGAAAAACTGAATAAGTACAATTCATCTGGATATGAATAGTATAGATGGTTTTTAATATCCTGTTTCCCACCGTCACAATAACATAACAGCTAGAATTAACTTTATGTGTAAAATAGGCAATAATAGATGGAAGCATAACTTTAAACTGCAGTTACAATGAAAATTTTTAGTTAATCTAAACTGTGGCAATAGAACTGAATTAAAATTCCTCTAATAGAATCATAAACTTACAACCATCCTCACTATATTATGACTTTTTGTTTTGATCAATCGGGTTGTTTCACGAATATTCGAAGGTTTACAGTCTTATCTAGGTTACGTTCCACAATTCCGCCAATGTCCAGTGTTTATGATTCGCAACGTAGAAATATATTACAACATTAAAAGAAGCCGTGGTAAAAAGAGGTTGCAAGTGAATAAGACGGAGTCAAAGATTGAGTTCCTTATAAATAGTAACGTGACATAACTTCAAATTATCCTGTCCACTTCATTCGTTAGGTGCTACACAAACATCTAGAGACTTGGTTATATATTTATAAACTATGCCCTACTTAAGATGCTGCTTCTTTTTGTTGCCTAGTTTTAGTATAATTCAATATTTAACGCTTTTTAATAATAAATGGTGTATTCAGTTACATTAGCGGAAACCGACACCTATGGTCCTTGTAATGGGCTTGAGAAATGGGAAACGTTTACTCACAATTCTGCTATAACAATGTCGGAGACTATACAGGTTCCATGTATAACTGTTGTAAAATTGACGAAAAGATGAATTATATTCAATAATAATCTAGTGTATGTATTATTGTTACTGTTTTGAACATCACACTCCATGAGAGTGTTACTTTAAGAGGTAAAGATATCTCGGTTTTAAAAATATCAGGGGCATTGAACTTCAATCTCGTTTATTTCATTTGATCGTGCGATATATTTATTTTAATCAGATATTACGATGACTATTGCTTACGTCATGTATTAGTTAGTCAAATAATGTGTAAGTAAAATTCTATTAAAATAATTAGAAAAAATAAAATAAATCAAACATAAACTTTTTAATGACTGCAGAATCTGATTTAACCATTATTCTTAAATCGCATTTTGATAATTATGGTTTTTCTATTGGCCTTGACACTCTCACTTTTCACGTAATCTCATTTCTTTTTCTTTTTTTTTCTTTTTTTTTTTAAATATTACACAAAGGCGCTACTAAATGGAATTATTTTTTGTCTCCAAATCATATTTTAGTTTTAGAACGGAATCAGCAACACCAAAAATTTTAATCTAATTTTCAACCAATAAACAAATAAGATTAAAAAATTGCAATAGACACTAGGATAAGGAAATCACAGACATTAACACGAAACTCGCTTTTTCCTTATTTATATTTTCAGACAAATAAGCAATAATGTAAACTGGGTGTGTTGGCTAATTTAAATATGACAGAACCATTTTTATTTAAACACTTATGAAACAATTGGTTCATGCAATGTAATTCAGGCCTCTATTCAAGTTTCAGACAATCAATAAAATATTTTATAACAGACAGAATACTCATAGTGAAATACGGAAAAGAGTATTCTGAATTCAATAACATTTCAGCAGGGGTACTTCAGGACAGTATTGTAGGTCTTGTCTTATCACAATTTATGTTTTTTGCCATATCGACTATTGTTATAAATTAATATAATAGGAAACTTACCGTCACCATTAGTCCAGATTAACGTTATTTAAACGACGGCCGTTTCGGCTATTCTGCTATTATCAAGTTTTCATGAGGAGTCACTCCGTTGTCATGAACACTTAACACTTAAACACATAGTTTCACATGCATCCAAAACAAATACATACATTAGGTCACACATTAGAAACGATCGCATATCCGGTATGCCTACTGTCTAGCGCTGTACTGGTCTGTTCACTGATAGCATAATCTTGATGTTGGTTAAATTTTTGGAGGGGGGATCTATTTCGATTCTTGTCTGTCCGTCACCGATATTACCGTGTCAAACAATACGTTGGAATCAAAACCTAATTTCTCAATAAGTATCAAGTTAGGTGTGGTTTTGAACATCTTGTAAATTTCGTACTGTTCTAACGCATTTAGTAATTTTCCTTTTTCACATCGATGTAGTATTTTTAGGTCATCATTGATCGTAGAATAGAATTTCTAAATATGAGAAACAATGATTGTACAAATTTAAAAACAATAAAAAGTTTAATAAAACGTTTTTTGCATGACAGTTATGGGGGAGGGTGAGGTACATTGTATGAATTGTTTTCTGATCATACAAAGAGAGCAAATTTAAAATGACAATAATTATAAAATAAATGAACCTTAAATTTAAATTCAACTATATTTTAAAAGCCTTGATATCCAAGTAATAAATTCACTAGACAATTCCTCTTCTTCAAATGAAAATTTTATTTAAACGCTAAAACCTATATTATAAAATATCAGTATATTAAAATTATGCATTCAGTAATGGTAAAAATATGGGATATCGCGTTACTCTATTGTTCAGATATTATTAACAAATTATATATTTTAAGGGTGTTTCACGTAGAAACGGAAAGATTCCTGGACTAGTTTTACTGGGTAAAATAAAGAAAATTTCATATGAACATAGGTCCGGAAACGCTTCATTTTCCGTCTCTCTCACATTTTGTGATTTTTAGAAAATTAAAGATAACTATTGAAATTAGTAATGTTATATGTTTGAATTTGTTATGCGTATTGTTTTACTATTTTAAATTAGTATACAAATATCCAAACCTTTAATAAGTATGTATTCTAAATGGCGACGTAGAGATTTTTTAAGTCAAATATCTCGGAATCGTAAATTCTACGAAAATGTTTTGTGTATAGTTTTAAATGACAAACTATAGTTTTTTAAATACATCTGTAGCATAAAAAATAACTAAATTATGGTCAACAACATAAAATGGAAATAATTGTAAAATGGAAAATTGTCTCTTGTAAAATATTCGTAAAATTTACGGTTTCCGAGATATTTGATTTAAAAATTTATATATGGTCTCCATTTTATAATATTTACATAGTAATGTTTTATATCTTGCTATACTGATTAAAAATAGCACAAACAATGCGTACACCAAATTAAAACTCATAACATTATTAATTTCAATAGTTATCTTTAATAATTATATTGTTAACACACAATAGTGGACCGACGGAAATTTAAACGTTTCTGGACCTATCATTATATTCCCCCCCCCCCCATTTTTAGCTCCAGAATCATCTCCAGAAATATTTCCGTACAAATTAGAAATACCCTGTATATTAAGTCTGAATCTCACAATTATGAAAGTTTGTGGGATATATGTCTCTCATTAACTACTAATATTATTTGGTTCCAATCACTAATATATTTAAAGTTTGGAAATGGGAATGATTTGGGGAACGTGTAGTATTTAGAAAGCAGAAAAATAAAAACATAAATGTCCTGTCGTCGCTACTGTACTTAATCTTAACAGAAGAATATTAACATATTGTTGTACCATATATTAACAGCATTATGTTTCTTTTCATGTCAGTTTTAAATTTAATTACTGATAAATAGAACAAAACATATAGATGTGTTAAATGGTAATCCATTTGTGAGATATACACCAGAGATAATTGCAGGAAATTAATATTGATACGCTTTCTCTCTTATTGGAAACGTTAATATCAAATATCCCTCCCCATTTCCATAATACAGATAGGTTTACATTAATACTGAAATATTACACACAATTAGGAAACAAGCATAATAATATACAAGTACAAATAAACAAATTATCCAACACAATTTATCATAATTATTGCTGCTTCTAATTTTTGATATTCCACAATTTTATGTAACTTTTTTTCATTTTCTATTCAGAATTTTATAATTTATATTAGTTGCCATTATAATATATTTGGGTACATGAGAAAAATTATATTATTTATAAGGTAACCTAATTAAACATACTTGTAAAGATATCGGCTATGGGTACTATTTACAGATACCTGAAAATCGTAGAAATTAAAAGCAAATTGATAAAACGAACTTTTATGTGGGGATCTTAAATCATAATTACATACAAAATTTAGTAACCTGTTTAAGCTAGAACTTGGTGTAAAATTCATCACACGAAAATATATACTCGTATATCTAAAATGTATGATACTTTAAAATACCACTTATAAGACATATTTTAACAACAATATCGATTTCGATTTATCGATTAATAACTGAAACTGTAATTTACAATCATTATCCTATACTACAAAATAAAATGGATTTGAACAAAAACACGTTAAAGACGTAAAATTTAGTATTGAAACTCTTTCATACTCTAGCTCTTTCATCTGTAATATATTTCGTGTTAATCTGACGATATATCTCAACTCTTAAAAACAATCAAAATAATCAACAAAAGAAATCAAATCAATGAGCTAAGCACATTTCTTCATCAAGCGAGAGGTTTTTGTTGAATTATGATCAAGGAACAACTGTAGGGATTACAAATAACAAACTTAACTATAATATGCTCTGTGTATATTTCACGTATATATCTGGTTTATTCCTTTAATTAAGACTGTAAGATCTGATCTCCTGAGAATACAATAAGGAAAGGAGGAAAACTCTAAATACTAATATATTATGTATCATGTTGATCAATATTATATAAAAAATAATCATATTGTACAAATTTAGTATGTGTTTTCTGGTAACGCCTAGTAATTTTAATTGTGGAAATTTGCTAAAAGTAATAATAATTCGATCTGTTTCCTACTATCGCCTATAATTTTAATTGAACCTTATGATATCCTTAACAGGACGATTTTATTCAATTCCGTTTCTAGAAAGATATAAACCCCCGTAGAAAAGGGTTGATTGGCTCTGTCTACTTGTTTTCCTTCATTGATAAGACTATCTAACGTTTTTCTTTTCAAAATCTATTTTTTTTTATATAACTTATCATACGAAGGAGAATAATGTTTTATACGTTTTTAAAATGTATCGTGTCTTCCACATAACCTCTATCAATTAGTAACGTTCTACTTATAATAAATAAATTAAACAGTGTTTTATTTCATTGAATTATTACACACACATAGAATATTACATACGGTAAGCTTTTTTGTTACAAATCAACAATACCATGTCGCTTTATAAGGATTCATAAGTAAAACCAAAAATAACAATACGACAACTACTGTAGAATATAAACAATCATTGAATATAATCCAGAATTACAAGTAAAATGAACTGAGGAAATAATGATTCAATCACAGTAAATAACGATCAAGCGACTAATGATTTCTCGTATTTATTGCGAACCATTTATATTCACGTAATTATATATAAAATCTATTAAATATAATTTCAGTGTTTAACATTGAGATTTTGTTAACTTTCAGGCATAGCTACCTGAAGTTTATACAAGTTTAGATATAAACTTTAAGACAAAGTAAACGTAAAGAAAACCATAATTCAATATCCTTATCTAATTTAACACCACTTTCTGTTTCCCCATCCATTGCATATGTAAATGAAAGAATTATTATAATACTAGATAATACTTTATTGTTGTACAAAAGAGTAAATTTGATAACTGCTGGAAAAATATAAATCACCATTGTAACGTAACTTAACGCCTCTGGCAGCGCTGAACAAAAGGGGCATAATCTGGTGTAATATTTATTGTTAGTTTCGGAGGTCCTACATTAAAGTATTAATTATATATTTGACAATGAAAAAATTAGGTGAATGTGGATGTGACCTTGTGGTGTGATGTTGTACCGTTTAGGAAGGGAAATTTAAAAAGAAAGATTAAAGTCGTGCTGAGCTCTGAAAAACCAGAGAATGAACGGCCATGTTCAGTGATGGAACTTTGAGGTTATGTCGGTTCCTGAGCTTACCTGAGTTCACTATTTACAGAAAATAAATGACATAGCAGATTAACAAATAACAAGCTAATTTATTATTCTTGAAAAGAATATATATTTATTAATTTAAAAGTTATTACGCCCTTAGATAATAAAAAAAATTAATGAAACCCTTAATAAATTTTTTTAAGAACAATGAAAAGATCCCACCCCAAAAAGAAAAATTGTCAAACCCTCCCCTTTTTTATTAAAAATTACAAAATATCTTATTTTCACAAAAAAAATAGTTTTAATTAAAAATTTATATTAAATATAATAAGTAAACAAATACAAGTAGAAGTAGTTTACATATCTTAGTTATTTAGTTGGCCAACAGTAAAAAAAACTTATTTATATAAAAAAAATTTTCAATAGGTTTTGACGTCAAGATTTATTTTTTAATTAACGTGAAGCCTAAAGTTTGCTAGCATGTCCCATCCTAAAATAAATTTTAAAAAAATATTTAAAAAATTTAAAAAAAGAGTCTGATTTGCCTTAGTAATAATTTCACAACATTTCACATACAGTTCGTTTTTTTGTTGGGCGAAGACCAAATTTCACTCAGCTTCTTATAATGGACGTTAATGTGGCCTCATTCTTCGACCAGTTAAGAACTGTATTCACAAATACAATGGTAGGCATTAGTAAGGCAGACAACTTCATTTTTCATGATTTAAGATGAAATTTAAGTTCATGTTAGGCGTTACTCTTTACAAAAAAAAAAAAAAAAAATCTGAAGCTACGTTACAAAATTAGGATTAGGTTGTATGACAAAGATATTTCTATTATGAATTTATAAGAATAATAAATTGAACTTAGAATACAAATTTTACATTAGAACAAAATCTAATAGAAGAGAACAAAATATTACAGCCTAAGTCCGAAATACAACTATTTAGAATAATGAACTCAAGATGTAATTTTTAAATATATTATGGTTATGAATTTAGCAAGAGAAATTTTGATTACCTGGAGCAGAGAGAGGTGATTCCTGACGGCACTAAGAAGTTTAAGCCATTAGAAATTTTTGAAAAACCTGAACTTCTTTACATTTATTACAATTTACAATTTATTACATAATTTAAAAGATTTTTTGTCACCACTTGCACACACGTTAAAGTCAGGTTATGCTTAACCGTGAACACTTTTAAATTTTACATTATACACCTTTCAAACTTTTTTCTTTAAAAAAAGATCACCGAGAAAATAACATTTGTGTTGGAGTACGTGTTTCAAGACGTAGAAAAAGGAGAAACCAGATCAGATGATTCATGTGGTGCGTTAAGCGCATGCGCTGGGCGTCTCAGATGTTGCCCTTGTATCTTACTAATGCCTTCGGGCGTGTTCCAATGTTCATATGTAGGACTGGTTTGCGTATAATTCAGTTTTAAATTGAGGTTTCGTTATTTTTATGAATAAAAATACGTACCGGTAGCGGATTTAATAAACGCTATGATGTTATGCGATGATTCCTGGCCAGGACTGGCTTGTAGAGCTGGAAGCAAAAGATCACAAACACAAAAATACTCCAGTGTCTTTTAGAATAGCGTGGTGAAAATGTGTTATTCGGGCTATGAATCCGTGTTTAAAACTCGCGGTATGATACGTAATTTAACTGTGGTTAATCGTAACAAATATAAGAGGGGTTTTTTTTGGAAAACACGCACACTCGTCAATTGCATAACAGCATCTGACAAAAAACTCCTCTTCTTATCAAATGCGCAAGCCGCCTCGTTTAATGTGTAGCCTAATTGTGTTTATTGCAGAGGCTATATGAATACCAAACATACCAACCGCGTTGAAACGTTGTTTCGAAATAATCGTAGATGTGGAAGGAAGAAGGTAACACACCATTCATAATAAAATGATGGAGTCCTACATTGTCATGTTGTTAAATCTATTTTTTGCAAGTGACGAAATGCTTTTCGTTCACATTTCATCTGAACATATCCATATTGTTTTTGTTTGTTTTTAATGTGTCTACTTACTTTCCGGCAGTTTATTTTTTCTATTTTCAAGTGTAAATAGTATTTCAGAGAAGGACTCAAGCATCTTCTCCTAATTGTCCAACTTGGCCACATGCCTATAGTAGCGGAGGTAAAGTTGTTATGATGTAGATGACTTTACTGGCTGTATGAGCGTAAATATTTTCTTCATAAACTTCTGGATATATTTTGGATGGATTGAATAGTTTTCTATCTTTCTTTTCTATTGCTTCAATCTTGAAAGGTTCTGGTTATTAAGTTGTCTTCTGTAATTACTTGGGTGTTCTTCATTTCAATTTGATTTGATTCATTCCTTTTATACGTACTAAAGTTTGATGTTTGTCTATATATTTAACACATCCTCACTATCTCTGGTTGCCTTCAGAGTTGATAACGTTTACATTATGTTAAGTTAGGTTTTATACACGTTTTTAATTTTAAAGTTCATGTAAGTGATATCCTTGACTCTGTAGATGGTAATTAATATTTTCTGTGTTCAAAGGACAACAAGAATACGGGTATTTTTATTCTTATTTTTAGTATATACCTAAAGAAAATCGTTAAAACATTTTTTTTAAAAATTTTACATCTTTTCTGCAATTGTTTAAAAGTGGGTACACAAGATAACATTTCTTTACATAAATACCACTTGTTAAATAAAGTTATTGGTCATGGTTTAACCTTAGAAGTAAGTACTTCTATTTTACCTTACCAAGATTGTACCAATTATATAATTACTTTTTTATATCTAATTGTAAGCAAATAAATCTACAATATTTCCTCTATCCAAACCAACTGATTATAACCTAACAATTCCTTTTTTAATCAGTCTTCTAGTAAGTACTATACCTGCAGGACGTATATTAATATTTACTGTAAAAGTTACAATGAGTGCAATATACATTCAAGATAGATTTTTATATAAGTTTTTAGTATTGTCTGATGTGGAAGATGTTATCTCTTATTTATAATTGACTAGTCTGAAGATGTTGCTTGTATGCAGGAAAACATGTAGCTATAAACAAAAATGACTACACTTGATCCTACAATGTGTATTTATTAAACTTCATCATTTTAAAACTGAAATAATAAATCGAATATTATCTTATGTTATATCATTGTGTTAAGAAGGAATACCTTCTATAAATGTACTGTAAATAATGTGTTACAAACTTTGAAATAAATTGAACGATATCACCTTTTCCCTTGATCTCGTGGTGTAATTTATTTTGTTTTGTTTGGAGTGAATCTATATACTGTATATTAGATTATATTAATCAGTAATTTATTTGTGTTACTAAAGCGAATAATATTGTAAATGCATAAATAAATTTGTAAATCATGATATTTATTTATTACTGAAAGGCAAACCCTACATACATAAATTACATTCCTCATAGTAAATTTTAAAACGTAATTTGAATGGTTTTGGACGTAGCTTCATTACGCATTAGCCAAAGTGAAAACAAAATTTCTGTCTTGGCACCGAACCTTAACATAGCATTGGCTGAAAGCCCTAACGAAAGTCAAAAACAGTGAAACGTCGGAGTTTTCCAAATATATAGCTTTTGTTTTATATATGACATGTTAGAAAGTCGTTGGTTCTAGATTTATAACCGTGCATTCAACAACTTTCAACCGTATAAAACCCGATGTAAATAAGTTTTTCAAAGAAATTTCCTATTATCACACATTAATACAGTTATACAATATATACAGTTTATATATACAAAATAACTTTTAAATAAATTATTATATTTTATTAAAATACAATAAATTATTGTATTAAATTATAATTTATTATGAGATGTATTATAAAAGGTTTGATGTTAAGAGATTTACTAAGGTCTTATTTATAGAGGTTATTTTCTTGATATTTTTATTTTTTTATAAATAATAAACTGTAGTTTTATAATTTAACCAAATGTTTAGTGGTCATTTGTTTACATATAAATTTTATTTTTTTAACAGATGCAACAGAAGACACCTGTTTTATTTAAGGAACAAATATTAATTTAATATTTTCTATTCATACCTTCATCAATCACTATCATTTGAGAATGTTAGCCCTTAATTAAAAACAAAAAAACAAAATCAGATATATTCACATTTTGTTTAATCATCACTGTTTGACAACATGTGTTTTTGGTCACCTTTAAATCAAAATGAACCAACATCAATTTCATATTATTTTAAAAACTTTATCACTCATCAACACTTTGTAACCTGAGGCGTCAATCACTTTAAAACATGACACCAGTTTAATATTATTTACTTTCTTCATCAATCACCAAAATTTGACACTATAAAAATATAACTGAAATAAAAAAATATTATTTCATTAAAAAATATCATCGTTTCATATTTCATAAAGAAATCATTTTTTAAATACTGGATAGAAATGTTTGGGAAAAAACACCGTCGAGTATTTCAATAATAACAACTTGTTTTTTGACAGTTTATGAGTAATTGACGGAAATTAAATATTTGAAGTTTTTTGTTTTGAGATAATGCAATAATTTCTTGAAATAAGTAAATTAAATCATTTATGTAGTTACTTTTAATTATGCAAACCAATGTTTTAGTCAGGTGAACACGTATGTCTTTCTTATTAGATGAATCAATCACCTGTTTAAAATATTAATAATTTTAAATGACCATATATTACAAATCACGTGTCATATATTTTTAATCTTTATAACTTGTCTGTTTTATTTTTTATAAATAAATTTAAAACGTATCTAAAAAATCAAGTTAAATATTAAAAATATTCCATAAAATGAAATACGAAATAAATAATATAATAATAAGGTTTTCTTATACATTATATACCAAGTAACAATTTTCATCACTACGACAGCTGCGCTACTTCCACACTGTCTGTCTGTCTATGATTACTTCAACGGATTGGAAGATGTATGTATATAATAATAAATTACATTAAGTAAAAAGCAAAACTTGGACTTAATGATGGTTTAAAAAGCCGTATACAAATTTATTATTATTATTTTTAGGTTATAACACTTACATCTGGTTTAGGAAATTTACTTTCATTTTTTGTTATTTATTTTGAAGAACTAAGGTTAAATAACTAGTGTATACTACCTCCTTACATTCAGTTTACTCAATGTAGGGAAAATAGAAATGGGAATATAAATATAATTCATTTTTAATGGTAGTTTTCCATTCTTGCACCAACACCTTACATAATTAGTAAGGGAATTTTAAAATGGTCAATAATGAGTACCGACCAAGTATATATTTATTATAAATTTAACCTTGTTATAAGATCTGTAAACAGAAAATAAATATTCAAAACGACCGACATCATGATCTCAAATAAATAAATCACAATTCCCAAATCTCTAAAATAATGCCAGGTTTGTGAAATAATAATACGTATTTCAAGAAAAATGTGATGTATATATATATTTTAAAATGCAATATTATAAAGAAATTATATTCATATTTTCTTTCGGCGTGGTAACGTAATTGAACCACGCTGTCATCCCATACTTCTATTGGTTCTTCTCTATTTAAAATACTTCAAGCTTTAATAAAAATTATTTGAGCTTATTTGTACGGTTTTGGATTTGTTATTATTATTATTATTTAATATTTGCCTACCTCGTAATATTTACTTGGTTGTAGGCAGTGAATACAAAATCAGTTAAATCACAAGATCCGTTTCCGTTTCCAGTCATAAAATATTATTTTCATACTTCAAGGTCAGGGACTCTTCGATACTTTGTCCAAACATGGTAAATAACCTAGAACGGTGTTTTGATGGTTGTACATAACCAATTTCAAAGGCAATCTGTAAAATAAAATAGAAAATAAAGCCCAACTGAAAGTAAATTTAATATTATTTAGTTACAGACCTTTACACAAAATATCTTTTCTTACATAGTTATCAGATCAAATATTGTGTTAGAAGGTCATTTATAGTGATAATTCAATCCTCTTTAATTGTTCTGACAGCTTATCCAACTCAACGATCTTATGCATGTGATCATTTTACTTTTAAAGCATCATAAACATAAAATAACTAAAATAATATAGTATTTTTGACCTTTGCACCAGGTCAGCCTTTATAGTCTAAAACATACAGTAAAAAGATTTGCCATCCACGTAAGCTGATACCCTGCATGAATGATTAGTATATATATATATATATATATATATATATATATATATATATATATGGACACTCTTAGCATCAAAATATACATAACGATCTTAGCTTGAGTTATATATTTAAATCTTCAAATCAAAACATGTGTTAGATTTTACATATATTGCACGTCTCTCTCTCTCTCTCTCTCTCTCTCTCTCTCTCTCTCTCTCTCTCTCTCTCTCTCTCTCTCTCTCTCTCTCTCTCTCTCTCTCTCTCTCTCTCTCTCTCTCTCTCTCTCTTCTCTCTCTCCCTCTCTACTTATTCGTAGGAAAATGGAAGATGTTATTTACGAAAAGCGTTCATAAATGCTACGTACTCTTTTGTTAACCTATTCCATGATTTATATATAGCATTTATGAAGGTTTTGCATAAATGGATATCTTCCATTTTGCTACAAATACGTTTGCAACAAACTAAATATTAGATAAAACAATGTCTATAATCAACTGTAATGAGTTACAGTTGTGGAAATTTTAATAACCAAATGAAAGAAATATATTGTATTATTGTCTATATATACACATTGGTTTATTTTTTTCTATGATTTATATATACAAGAAGAAATATTTATAACCTGTTGGTATTTTTTTAAAGAATATATATACTGTTATTTATCTGTTTGAAAGGCAAACAATGTTTTACTTGTATGTCTAAATTAAGTTGATATTTTTTTTGTAGCTTGGCTGTAAATTGTCGCAGTTGTTGTTAATACTGGCCTTCTTAAAACTATGTAACTTGATATATTTAATATATAATAACTCTTTAAAAATACTTAGAAACCAAAAATAAATCAAACATATCTAAATTAAACATAGTAACATGCTGAGTATGAATTTAAGTTTTCTTAAAAATAAAATTTTTTATATTTTTAAATTATAGAAAACATTGAAATGTCGTTTACAGATGTTCTTTAAAACGTATAATTTGAGCACAGCTATTAATTTAATATTAGAGAAGTTAAAATAATAGTTGAATAACAACAATGTGATAATCCACAAACTTGGCTTTGTACAAAGTATATTTAACTAGCTTAATACAATTTAGTTGACTGGAATGGTGAGTATTATTGAAAGGTTTAGTCAATGTAAGTTTATCTTGTTTACATCATTTCAATAATTAAAGATAAGTTATAAAATATAAAAAAATTTCATCTTGTAGGAACTACATCTAACATTACAGTAGGAGCACTGTTATATATATTCTAAATAATCTTAACAGTGTTGAAACTAACTACTGTAAGCGGAGGTACTTTGTCAAATTATCTCATGACTAAAATATATCGCTAAAACAGAAGTCAAGAATAATCTGAAGGCATCAAGGAAGTTTGAGAACCACTCGGTTCGTTTCTGTAGGTCGGTGTTTAATTATAATAAGTAAAACAGAGATCTCCATTCATCCACAATGAACCAAATGTCCAGATCTGAAGAGTGCTGCTGCTGTTGCTTTTCTGTAGTTTGAAATCCAAAGTGTTACAATAGTTAACTTATGGAAAGAATAAACGCGGACGTGTCGGTTCCAATTACTAAGCAAAAACTAGTTTTATTACCCAAAAATAACTACTATATATATTTTTACTTTTCACAAAATGTTCTGCAAACATTGATAACTTGTAATTGCCATCTAGAGGTTGTAAAAAAAATTGGTAATCTGGATACTTTGTAATCATTTTTTATCACTTTCTTTCCTAGCAGTAAGGTAATTTTTTTTTTTTTTTAATTTTATTATTTTTTTTTTTTACCTTAGCCATGGTAATTGTTTTTGTAACAAGTTCTGTATGCGGTTTGCCGCTTTTACATGCCTTGTACATCTTTTACCCATGTTTACTAGGTATATATTTTTTGTAAACAATAATAATAATAAACTATTGTTGATTAGGCGTATAATAATATGCAATCAATTAAATACCAAATCCTATTGCATTTTGTCTGAACATTTATTGGCCCTTATTTTTGTGTATGATATGAGAAAATAAATAAAAAGATTTTTTTGCTCTAAAATATATATATTTTTCATAACCATAAAAATAATGAATAATATTTGTTATTTGTTGTACCACATAAGATAATTGTCACTATGTGCCTACTGTTTACTGATATATATATATATATATATATATATATATATATATATATATATATATATATATATATATATATATATATATGAGTGGATTGAAATTTGTGGCATTCAAATTTTAAAAAGGAAAACCATATTTTATTTATTAATATTTAATGGTAAATGCTTTATCTTTAAATTTAGTATATCCAAATTTATGACCGTTGTTTACGAAAATTTTGTGTTAACGGGGTTAGTAAACGGGGAAATAAACTCTAATTATATATTTATATTTATTTAAATAGTAGAGGTTCTAATTATCTTATAGAAAGTTAAGTCTGTAAATATATATTGTATTGCATTACAATTATTGCAATATGTAATTATGTATCAATAACATTACCATAATTTCTTAAAACCGGAAGGGCATTTACAGCGTAATATTATATAATTTATTATTAAATTTAATGTAACGAATAATACAAATTTTACCATATGAAACATAATGTTTATATTTATTAATGAATATAAATTTTCTTGTAAAAAGGAGGAATCCATTACAGGTCATCTTACAAATTCTACTTACTCGTTGTTACATGTTCATATAAAACCGCCATAGATGAGTTAAGGGGGTGGGCGTATCTTATTACCATACATTCATCTTGCCTAACTAAGCATGAATGTCTCCCTATATTACCTTCTCATAAATCTAATTTACTAGCGTAAATGTCGTATTCATTATTTTTTCATAGAAAAATTTAAAACAATTTTCATGGCAGATTACTATGGTTTAACAGAATTATAATAAAGTGCAAATGTATGTACGTTTACAGAGCTGCAATGTTTACTTCTAAACCATAAAAAAATAAAAAAACTCTAAGTATTCTACTTTTCCAAAATCATAATCTAGAAAACTTGCTTTTCACTTATGTATCTTGTTATCACTTTTAAAGGTAATATAATTTGTATTCAATTATTTAAAACTAGACCTTTATCTAAATGTAACATACTTACGGACCTTCCTTGCGTCGAGTAATCAGTAATCATAGCATATTTTCATATACAAACGATTGTAAATGTTAATTTTCTCTCTCTCTCTCTCTCTCTCTCTCTCTCTCTCTCTCTCTCTCTCTCTCTCTCTCTCTCTCTCTCTCTCTCTCTCTCTCTCTCTCTCTCTCTCTCTCTCTCTCTCTCTCTCTCTCTCTCTCTTCTCTCTCTCTCTCTCTCTCTCTCTCTCTCTCTCTCTCTCTCTCTCTCTCTCTCTCTCTCTCTCTCTCTCTCTCTCTCTCTCTCTCTCTCTCTCTCTCTCTCTCTCTCTCTCCTCTCTCTCTCTCTCTCCCTCCCCTCTCATACATAGTTCAACCTTAACTTGTAATCAAATTTAAAACAAATCATCATCTTGATTGAAGTTAATATATTTAAATAAAACAAAAATAAATATCTGAACCAAGTCTATTCAAGATTCGATATATAGTGATATTATCTGTAATTGATTACGTTATATAAGGGGGTTAGGATACGATAATCAATGCAAATCATGGAACCAATTACTAGTTTATACCTGTACAAAATTGAGGTAAAATTATTTTTGGTACCTTGTTGTTATGCAAAATTTAGTTTAGAATAAACCCAATCCAAGTATCGCTTTCATATTGAATTTGAAAGTAAACACTTGTATATTGCTAAAATGGAAAATGCAAACTACTTTACAAATAATATTGATAAGAATTAACTTCACTTTTCAAATTAACTATGAAAAGGCATTCTTTAATCCCTAAATTATCCAGAAATACAATTTGTACTACTGGATGTTTAATTAAGAACCGAATCCTGTTTTTAAGGAAATTTAAATGGTACACATAAACATATAAAATAAAACAAATGTCTATTAAAAAACTTAACTTCTCAAAACTATAATTAATTTTAAAAAAAAGTATTTTCTGCATTTATTGAAAAATCAGCTCTGTTAATATTGTTTTAGTAAACTATAATTCATACAGTCCAGGTTATAAAACAATAATATTAAACCTAATTTTCACTTAAAATAAAAATTTATAAAATCTCTTAATTACAGAATGTTGTATTATGTGGAAACACAATCCTTACTTGGTGTAATTCCATATTAAGATAAATAGTAACTCATATGTAAAATGTCAAAAATCAACATATTATATTGTGAGAGCTGTTTCGCAATTAAGCACCTTCAGACATGTAATTATTACACAAAATATTGAAACAAATCATGTCTGTATATTTAGGTGAAGTGGTCAGAATTTTTAAATTCTAGTTGTCATAATTATTAACAATAATAATTCTGTTTATAAAAATTCAAAAAACTAAATAAAGAAAGTTAATAAAATGATTACGCCCACTAAATATAATATATGAATAACATTAATGAACTTTCGGGCAATCATACATAAACCGTTACAATTTAAAAAATAGAAAACTTTCTCAATTAGTACACACATTCGCAGGAATAAAACGTTAATTATAATATTAATTACATCTGAATTAATAATCGAATATCTAAATTTAAATGCATCATTCGTTCTAACTTGATAGTATGTCTTTAGCAATTATAAAAACTAGGAACTGCAGTCAACCAATTACAGTTCGTTTTGGAGTTAATTCCACCAGAAGCAGTGGACACGGTTAAACACTACTGTTCGGTGTAGTGGTAGATAGACCCTCTACTTGTGCCTTTTATTTTTATGTTGGAGGCTGTAAGCAAACTTTGTTACCAAGTAACTCGACACTCCAGTGTATACAACAAAATGTAATAATGGTGTAACCATTGACTTTTAGAAATTAAATTATTTTAAAATAGGGAGTTACAAAAATGTCCCGTTTTAAGTCAAAGATTATTTCAATTTTAAAGAGAGCCAGAAAGAGAGGGAGAGAGACAGGGAGAGAGAGAGAGAGAGAGAGAGAGAGAGAGAGAGAGAGAGAGAGAGAGAGAGAGAGAGAGAGAGAGAGAGAGATAGAGGAATATCATGAAAATAGAAAATCGCCTACTGTTTACGTATTGGAAGACAAGTTAAAATAAAATAATGAAAGATATATATATATATATATATATATATATATATATATTATAAATTGTTTCATTTTGTACTATTAAGTTAAATTGTAATATTATTTACTCATACAGCGAAACTAAATGCAAAAAGATTTCTAACATCATTTGGTCGATAAATATATATATATATATATATATATATATATATATATATATATATATATATATATACTGTACGAGCTATATTTTGTCAAATCGTTTATGTCACCACAGCTTACACATTATCAGTAAAACATAAGACTATAACTCAGATATATGATATAATATATGAACGAATATTATAAGATGAACCAATATCAAACTCTAATCAATTGCTAGAAGTCTAAATCAAAGGAAGAAGAAACAAACACAAATTTAATATTGTCAACATTAATAGAACAACATTATCAACATTATAGTTGCTATATAAAAATTCTTTAAAATCTATATACACTCTACTACCCTTTATATAATGTATAGTTATTATTTATGTAATGTATAGTTAGACAAATTTCTAAAATTAATAATAGATACATTACTGTTGACATTTTAATATACAAATTACACATATTTTGTCTTGTATTTATTCGTTCGTATTGGTTTTATGTGTACTTATTTCTTCGCTTTTTTGATGTGCTTTTGAGCTAACATATCTATTTTCCGATTTATATTAGTTTCCCTTTAAACATCAAGTATAAACTCGAGTTACTATTTCAATAAAAAATTCTTTTCCAAATAAGTTGTTCCATTTAATGTTGTTACAATGCAATAATAATATTATAATTAGGAGGCTTTTTAACCCAAATTATACTATTCAGAAAATAAAGAAATACCAATACAAAGCGCATATTAGGGTGGGTGTATTATAAAATATATGTAATCAATAAAGCCATAGTCGCCAATGTATAAAAAGTTTGGTTTATTTAATATTTCCTTTACATCATCCACGATTTCAAGTTTCTCATTATAAAACACAAAGATTTCTCACCATTGATTGTTTCGGCTGTGAATTGTTCTAAACATATTATTGATATAGTTTAATCGTATGTTTGCCTTGATAAGTGTACCTAAAGCAAACTTACGACGTTTCGAAAGTATTAATTAACACCATTATCAAGTATTAATCCTAGACACAAGTGAAAAAGCCAAGCTAAGTTAGTAGCCTAGAATGTTATCAGTCTGGGAGACTGATATTTAAATTAGTAACCTAAGAAAAGATCGCACGCATAAAGATAGACCTGAGAAGTCAAAATAAATATGAATAATACAAGCGTAATCACAAAAAATGAGGAACAATTTATAGAAATTCCCTATACAAAGAACAAAATACAACCGACTGATAGGAGTTGCGTGGTAAATGCAGAGTGATCTAACGGTTTATCTGGAATAACAACGTTTACTCCCCTCCTTCTCAAAAGTTTAGACCGGCTAATAGGATTTTCCTATACTTTTATATAGGATACTATTATGTACCTTTGTGATTAGTGAATGCAGGTATATTACAAAATACCATATTGAAAGAGCAATGAGATATATTATATTTCGTTTATAAGTTAATAGTAGTTTTAAAATAACTAGCTTTTTTCAATTTATATATGACTATCTGGTAATACAGTAATACAAAATTTACTCATGTATTGGAACCCACTACTACTTTCTCTTGGTTTGGAATAAAACAATATTGATAATTTCTTACAATGTCCATTAAAAATGTAGTTATTCTAATATAATTTACTAGAAGGCGGTTTACCGTTTTTGATCAGACTTTAACTGTGCAAAGATAGTTGCATAATTTGATTGTATTTTTTAAATATAGAAAACGTCTCTTTTTCTCTGGTAGTAGTTCTTGCTATGTGAAACCGCTTTTTCCATGATAGCAGCACAATTAAAGTCATAATATTTGGAATATTGAAGTAGCACTTTTCACAGATCCTGATTCTGGGTCACCTTTGTAATTAACCTAGTTCCTATATGAATTGCTACGTATTATCAAGAGTTCCAAAACACAAGGTGAAAATTGATTAAAAGTTGAGTTCTAGAAACGGTTGCCAAGTGTCACTCTGCCAGACATGGTGTTCACAGCACAAATTGTCTAGTAAAGTACGTTGTTTGAAACAGGTCGAACATCTCCATTTTTGTACACGTGTTTTGTAGTATTTATTATTTTTTCTTATTAAATAACAACCATTATAGAAATCTATAGTTTTGAGAGAGTGTAAAATAGGATATCATGGATAAAAAGACGTTTACGTTTATAAACAAATTTGAATTTCTCTTTATAATTTACTTTTAACTATGAATTGAAAATATTGAGGTATTTTTATAAAAATATAATATAAATGGAATAATTTTATTACATATATTCTTTAATACAGAAAAACATTAACCTACTTCATAGAAAGGATGAGTTACACGATGTGTTATAAGTTTCTATAATATTTGACGTAAATGAAATGGAAACCTTATTTCGGAATTTCTACAGGGCAAAGATTGTTTTAATATTTAAAATTAGTTTTTCCTTTTTGTAAAACTAATTTTACAATTGACTTTTGAAGCAGTTCAGTATTTACAATAACACTGCATATTCCTAATTTTGTTTCAATCTGTACTTCAAGCCATGTATTTAGTATGTGAATTGATAATGATTTAATTTAATTTTCAAATAAATACGTTAACAGAAATTATTCTTCCATTAGTCATGTCATGCCATATACGTTAAGTTGTAGTTAATTACAAGACAGTTTCTGCAGATCTTATGAAACCGAATTTCTTAAAATTATTGCACATTTAATAGGAGACTAATTATTTTACAGACAGTTAAAATTGATTTTTTGTTTTAGATAATTAGAAGCTTTTGGATATTTTAAATATGTTTGTCTTTTTAAGGTCTTTAATTAGAGTAATACACAAATTTCAACAAAAGTAGTGAACACTTATTTTTATGAAATACTCAAAAATATTACCTAAACAATATGTTTAACTACTATTGATCTTGCAAGGTATCATGTAAAAATTAAAGTATCAATATTTCCAGATACTTTATTTTTACATGACACTTTGCCATTTATAAGTTCTATTGATTTTATTGTATAAATTGTATCTTATGAAGTAAACTGTTAAGCTCGATGTGGAAATGCAATAACAATATCTTGCACTTATTTATTTTTATATTTTATCTAACTTATTGTGTCTTGCTGTCATTGTAATAAACTTAAACTTAAACGTAAAGAGAAAATAAAAAAAAAAAAACATTATTATTTCACACAAAATTGATTATATATTATGGATCTTAAAATGTTTTTCCTATTCGCCTTAAAGCAGAATCCAAAGTTCTTTAAACTCTCATCAAATGTTGTTAGTGGAGCGAAGTTATATTGTAATCTTTCTTACGATCGTTTTGACAATTTTATTTAAATATTAGATAGGAAATTAAAAGAGCTACACAACAGTTTCTTGATATTTCTCATAAAATTTTCCCTTTTTAAAGCTTTTTTTTTTTTTTAATTTAACCAACCACCAATCTGAAACGGGTCATTGAATTAGGTTGGTTCTTTTTTGAAGTCGAACTTTACCCTATTATGTATCATACAAAGTTTAAATGATATCCGTCTAACCGTTCTGGAGATAAAAAATATTTTGCGAAATAAATTAAAAGGGGGATATCTGGGAACTAGGCAATTATGAACATGTGTTTATAAGAACTTTTAAACACAATACTGAGGTTTGGAATTATATTTAACAAAACTCACTCCTAATTATTTTAAATCTCTCCTATCTTAACGATAAACTAATCTATCAAGTTTTAATTAAAACTTATGTTATTTTACAGCTCAAACTGAAGATCCGGAATTCATAGAACAAATAGAAGATATCACAGTTCCCGTAGGTCGTAATGTCAAGTTAGCTTGTTCAGTCAAGAATTTAGGATCGTTCAAGGTAAAATATTTAATAATATATTTTAGTTAAATAAAATAGATACATTTATTTTTATGTACCTGAAATAATAATAATGCAGTAAGTTAATATGTTAGGTTATCAATGTGAAGAAGTGTTTCATAAGGTTAATCTGTGGGGGAGGTAAAAGAGCGATTTCTATACCACTTTTATTTTTTCTTATACAGAGTGTCCTGAAAAAGGTGAACTGACCATTCATTTTTGGATTATATACATCAAATCGAAAACAAAATGTCAAATAACATATAGTGGAATTATGCTTCACTGTCCGTCTATTTTGTTCTATTCCAAAATCAAAATATAACTCCAGAAATAGATAAGATATTGAGTTCAGATTTGATACATGTATTTTGTATGTTACGTTTAAAGCTTTTAACGTCGAATATCTCAAAACCGTAACTTAAACAAAACCTAAAACGTCCGCCATTTTGAAAATTATAAACATAAAGTTTGTGTTTGATACTTTTGTAAAACGTAACATACAAAATTACTTTCCAGATATTAGGTTTTTTACAATGAATGTGATTTATTAATTTTTTTACATAGGTGCCAAAATAACCCGATTTCATTTTAATACACACAATAAGATATCAAGTACCAACAATCTCTTCCTGTTAAACATATCTATTATTATATTTTTAAATATATTTCGTAACATACCACTTTAGTTGTTAAATTTTAAATCAATAATTATTTGTCATGTATGTAGATAGTTTTTTTACCATCACTACAAGGTGTTTAAGAATTTGTTTTAAAATATATGTAGTAATACTTAACTATACTATTTGTTTTTAATCCCATAATGTGGAAAAATAATGTATTTATAAAGTAAACTTGAGTATATCGCAAAGAGAAAAAAACAGTTTTTATTGTGTTTGAAGTGAAGATTTGAAATAAATATTTTTTAACAATTGAGAATATATTCTGTACGGTGAGGTTCTTTATTTTACGCGTTTGTAATGAAAATCACAATAGAAGGATAGGATTATTACATGCAATGAAATGAATTAGAATAAATAAATGCAATGTTGTACCTGCAACGGATAAATAAATTGCTCCTATGATATATTATTTGATTTAGTTTTATTATTAGTTTCGTGTGACACTAAATTAACATATTATGCGTATTACATACTATATACAATTATATCAAACTTTTTGTAAAGTGTTATTGTTACATATCTTCCATATAAAATTGATAGAGTATTAAAATATATATTAGTTTCATAGTTACTTTATTAGTAACATTTGCTGTAAAACATACTTTTGGAATCCGATCTCAGATTAAACAATGAGTGTGCTTAATTAATTTTAATCAGTGAATAATAAACACACATTTTCATATCTGGTGAACTTGAATTCATGTTTTAGGGTATTATTAAACACTAGACTGTTAATTTAAGTAAATACATCTAAATTTATTGTTTCCTATCATTAATCACTGTTGAATTGTAGGAAATAATATCTAAACAAATATTCAAAATCAGAAAATGTGGATTTATTCTGGCTTTTTGTTTTAATAATCTGAAAAAGCTCGTATTATTAAACTAGTAATAATTTATCTACATTCAAAATAATCACCTGTTTAAGATATTCAATTAGTTCTATTCTGTATCTTTATTTTTTGAAGAATAATTGCGGTAAGAAATAAATCGAATGTCCAAATTTGCTCATTACCGAAACACTCCCTCAATGAAATTAATGAAACTTTCTCCCCACAACGCTAAATCTGTCATCAATATTAAGATCACTCTCCGAGAACACGTTAAGAACCCTGTCACCATCATAAAACCACTCTGTTTGAACATAAGAAATATCTTCCACGACCTCTACAATAGGTTCGCTATATATTTATCTCATTTGATGATCCTTAAGATCCACTTCACAAATAGCTTCATGTACATAATATCGTTGGCTCTTACAATTAATTGCACGAATCCCGTCTCCTTTCCACATCATAAAAGCAAACTGGTCATTTCCAGATTTGTTCCTTTCTGTTGAGTATCAGTCTATACTCATGTACAAGAACATTTACAACTCCAGCCGATGGAATAGCTTTCTAGACATACAGACAGTTAGAGTTAATTAGAGCCTCATTTTCTCTGGTAGGAGTTATTTTAGCTTTCAGAACTATTATAGTGTATAGGTCTTTGATTAAAAATTGTAGTGAACTACATATTGAAAGCATATATATATATATATATATATATATATATATATATATATATATATATATATATATATATATATATATATATATATTGTAAGGTTTTTTTTTGGCAGATTCGATTTTTCGAATCAATATCGCTTGGCTGTGATAGGATTTATCTAAATAAGTACAGAGACAAAATTAAGTGATTCAAAACTATTTAAATATTATCGAAACATAATTAAAGATTTACAATATTTAGATGTATATTTTAAACTTTTATTTCTATGTTAAAACTATGATAGAAGACTATACAATATTTAGTTTACAGTCTTCCCAATATTTACTTTTATAAATTTTATTTTTCTTAATTTAAATTACTTAATTAACTAAATACACAATTTAAATTACTCAATATACATAATAATTATTTTGATTTAATTAAAGAAATATTTTTGGCTCCCTCAAAATAGCTTCATTAGGTATCATGAGATCCTTTTATCAGCTTATTTATGATGAAGGAGATTTTCCTTAATATTTAAATCAAAATACTTTTCACAATTTCTTAATACTACATTTATCTTAATGGTTCTAGATTAGATCTATTTTAGATTAATTATGATTTTGGACTCTCAATGTATATTTGATTAATTAGTTATGTTGTTTTTCTTTTTATTTACTTTAATTCTGGGATATTTTTTTAAAATTTGTATTAATTAGTTTTGGTTATTATGAGATCTTTCTTACATATTTTGTGTATATATTTAAAGCTACTTACAGATTTTTTCTATCAAACCGTCACACATACAATTCACAAAGATTCATTTCACACACAATACTCCTTTTTTAAAAATTAATTTATTTTTATTGATTTTTCACTTTACACTTAACACTTGATTTTTTTTAATGATTATTATGGCTTTACTTGCCTTTTAAAAACACACTTGGACTTATTAACTTATTGAAATTATTTTACACCATTTTACTCTGGACCTTTACAACGTCTAACTTGAGTGGTGATAGTTTTTAGACTGTCTTAAGAAACTTGCGTCTCTCCCTCTTTTTCCTTCACGCGGTTAAAATTTTCAATTGAGCATTGTACTCTCTTGAGATTCTATTGGATATTTATTCGGGGGCTTTTCTTGATTGTAAAAACACATATTTGCAATCTTGTGTTTTCAGTAGAAATACTTTGAGTTCATTCCAGAGGCCAATTCTCAGGGTTTTATGTGTAGCTTGCAATATTATTTTCTCTTGGGAAACTTAAGTTGAACAACCGTTCTGCCTTTACACGTTCAAGTTGTTACTTGAGACTGTTCTGCAGATGTGAATTATTTTTATACTATCAGAGATAATTATTATTGTTTTAAATATATCTCTGACAATATATATTTTCTAAACTCAATACTTTATAATTATTACTGCCTTGAAGAACTGGCCAATCATAAATTGTACTGGACACCGACCCCCCCCCCTAACTAGCGCCGATTAGTACTATTTAATCCAGTAAAATGTTTTGAAGTCAACTAAAGGAAAGAGAGAGGGAGAGAGAGGGAGAGAGGGAGAGAGAGAGAGAAAGAGAGAGAGAGATACAAAAACGTAGAGGTAAAACAGATAGGGGGGGCGGAGTTTCCCTTCCAAAGCGAATTAAAATAATAAATGAATTTGTTTTTGAATAAAGAACTTGGAGAACTCGCATTGAAAGATAATTTAACTTTATCAATTTATAGATATCCTAAATTGTGGTTTTATTGATGCCAAGATATAATTATGTTACAAGATTTGTTTTCCTAACTTCAAAATTGACTTTTGTGATTGATTAAAAGTTATTTTAATCTTTTATAAATACACTTGAACACTAACAATTATTAACTTTGGCTTTAATATTTTTTTTACTTTATCCTCTACCTAAAAGGTAATAAATTACACATTGTATTCAGTCTAAATTTGAACATTTTTTCTTAAATATGTGTAAAAGTGGCAATATATTTGATTTTAAAGTGAACTGAGCAATTAACACAAGATAAATGTAAATTATGACATTAAGTAAATAGAATGTCTTGACTTGAATTATCTCGACCGCCGAACTCTCAATATTTAGGGAATAAACCCAAAAATAATGACAAACCAAAGAACGAAAGTGGAATTTACTTTTATAACCTCTCAATTAACAATCACGGGACTTAAATATTAGCTATTGTCGGAACTGTGATTTTGGTTTAGAGTGTGGTTAAAAGTAATATCGTTAAGGTTTCAGAAGGTCTTCGACAATATGAGTATTCAGTAGGAAATGGCTTGGTAGGAGTTAGAAAGACGTTTGTCCCGAGGGGATTAAGTCTCAGACAACGTATGAGGTGGCGTACTGTCGCTATCTTCGGACATACCACTCGGAGGTTGGAACGTATGTTCTGGAAAGATCAGCTTTCAGGCAACGAACGGGGAAGTCCGTGCTGTCGGAACACGGAAGACATGATAGTTCATTAAGGAATATTAAAGAAAACAAGATAACTTAGAACAGCGAGAGAGAGAGAGAGAGAGAGAGAGAGAGAGAGAGAGAGAGAGAGAGAGAGAGAGAGAGAGAGAGAGAGAGAGAGAGAGAAGGGGGAGTGTTGTAGGTGAATTTGTGAAACAGAATGATTTCGAAGTAATTGTGGCCAATAATCAGTGATCGTCTGGACTTGCGAGCGCATGTCTCACTCTGCATGACCTTGGTCAGTCCGGCGTTTCCACTCTCTCTACTGTGCGTCATTTATTTACAAGTTAGACGCACATAATATTCACAAAACTTTAGCGTAACGATGCAATGGGGTAGCGTATTGCTAGAACTAGAAATGGGCAATGGGTATTATCACTAGAAAAAAGGCTTCCCTAGTCCAACGGTAAATATGCCTTGCTGTATTGTCTTAAAAATATTCACGCAATTTATACATTACTGACTGCTCCAGTGATAAATCAGGCCCCCAGGAAAACCAGTCACCAAGGTCACTAAATTTAGCCAGTCATAATCAATTTAGAACAAACTATATTCTAAAAGACACAATTTATAATTGCTTTGATTTAGTGCAGCCATTCCGTCGCAAGTCAAATGGAGAATGGTGAAAGACTATGAACTAGAATTAATTACACACTTGAGCTTGGTATGGAATCCAATTGCCGCAGATTGGAAACTGGTACAATTATAGGTTCAACGATTCAACCACAAACTCGACCGTGTTATTGAGCCCGCCACAATACACAAATAATGCGGAATGTTGATTGCATTTTTAACAGGAATATTTGAAATTAAAATTATTTACAATTAACCGTTTACAATTTACGTAGTGTTAATACCGAGGTAAGTCTTTCTCTGAAGTGAAAAAGAATTTAAAATATGGAAATATATATGCAAAACGTATTTAAAATAAACGAATAACGTGAATATTAAAAATAATCACTATATATAAAATTTTTATATATATATATCTATATATATATATATATATATATATATATATATAATTTGAAAATACTAAAATAAGAAAGTATATACAACTGCATATAACTACAGAGACAAAAATCCAGTATATAAAAATTAACGAAATGGCTTTTAAACTTTAAAAATATACCTCTAATAGAAACCAAACACAAAATCATGCATTTATTTTAACAACCTATCTTAATTTGACCAAACAAAACTTAGATAGTTGATATTATCAATATTCATAAAAATTGACATACACACAGAGTAAACAACGCACAATTGCACCCATACACAGACACCCACTAGAGAGGACATTACTGATTAGCATAATATGTTAAAATAAAATTCATCATTATTTAATTTACTTAAGTGGCTTTTTAATAATTTACAAAATTTAAATTTACTCGATATATCTTTTATATTTATAGGCAAACGATTGAACAAAATTGTGCTTAATATGTATGAAATTGCATATAAACTGATAAATTGAGCTTAGGTACAAGAAATATGTTTTACAATAAAAAGATTGAGTCTTTGTTCCCAAAGCGTATTTTGTTTTTCCATTTTTATTTTAAAAAAGGTATTTGTATATAAACATGTTTATAAAAGGTAAATTAATAACTTTTAAAAATTGTTTGATATTGTATTTTTTAACAAATACCACTATTTATTTTTTATGAATAAAATTTGTCTATAGTTTTATAATAAGTTTTAATTCTATTCGTTATTCACAAATAAGCCCCACACTACATTTAAAGACCATATTATAATTTTTAACTTACAAGACCATAGTAAACACTTTAATATTTCCTTACTACATATATATTTGATCATAAAAGATAATCTTGCATTTTTTTAAAGTTGTTTTTAAATAGTTAATATGTTTTTTTTTTCCATGGCAGCGTAGAGTCAATAACCAAACCCAAGCATTTAATATTGTCAATTTATTCAATGGTAAGGAATCTACATTTAATTGAATCACATTTCAAATAATGGTACTTAAAATGTTCAAAAATATCGAATTTGTGTGAAATATTGAAAATAATATACTTGGTCTTGGGGCACATAACAATATAATATTGTGTGTGATACACCAGCCTAGAGTGTATATACCGCTTTGTAAGTTCATTCTTAGTTGTTCTAATGTGTTTGCTAAATAGAAAAGATCAGTGTCATCGTCAATAGAAACTAGGTCACTATTGAGATTGTGGTTACGTAGGTTATTCACTTTAATCAGAAATAATAATATTTTGACGTTATAATTTGATTATAACTATGTTTGGTGTTTAGTTGAGAAAGTGATATATCACAAGAAACATTAAAAAAAAATGTGTTCTTTATTTTTATATTAATATGTATTTAGGATATCTGTATAAGTTAGAATTTATTATAGAAAAGATGATTTAGGTTCCTAAATTGGTAAATATATTCATAATTATAGATCAGTTTACTATACATATTCTGTATACTGAATATTGTATACTGTATATTGAATATACATATTCATATCAGTATACACATACTGGTAACGAGAACAATACTGAATTGATGGTATTTCCTGACAGAACTACGTTTGTGACCCATAATAATATTTCCACCATAGTGTTTTTACACGAGTGGCTACAAAAAGGGTGTTTTGTGTTTTAGGAATGTCCTGAAATAGTTTTAAAAAAAACCTATACAAATATACAAAATAAAAATAATAGTTTACAATGTGTAAGACTTTACGTTTCCATATATGTTTCGAATAATTTATACAGTGTTGAAAATCGAAAAAAATTATTCTCTTTGAATTAATATATTGAAGAACAACAATGACTTGTCATAATGATTAAACTAGTAGTTTGCTTTCCTATAACTGAACTTGGCATGAAGTTGTGGAAACGTCACTAAGTAGCCTACACATAATTAAATCAGTTAGAGTAACAACGATAAGGTTTGTGAGACGAAGACGTCACTTACGAGCAGAGTAAATTAAATTTCGACTTGTAAAACTATTTTTAAAGCAAAACGTTTCATGCTTTCCAAAATTAGAAAATTTTCCGAAGACTGTCTTTATTTCATGTTATATAATGTAGTATTATATGGAATATAGTTTTCCTAAACTATGTATCGTTAATATTGGATATCTCAACGTATACATGATGTTTTTAGCAGTTTCATTGCTAAAACAGTTCATATTATATTCCTTCTTATAGCAGCAATGATTTACACATTCAAATTTTTCGATATATTTTTATCAAATTTATATTCGTTGTAATTTACCATTTAAAGAGGTTGGGGGGGGGGAATATGCAGCACATATCCATCGTTGTCATCCATCTTTCCAAATCCTTGGGAAGGTCATAATTTAAACAATTATGTAACGTTGTATATCATTTACCTAAGTTGTGTAGGAATGTAACAAAATAATGTTTAAAACCTCCGATTTATTGCCCTAATGAAAAATAATGATAATAAAATACATACGAACACAGAATACTTGTCTGTGAAAATATTAAAAAACACGTTCAAAAAGGCGTACAGAATATTAAAGTTACCAATCAAGGCACAAATAAAATTAACATTCTGCTGAACCTAATTTATCTCTCTCGACATAAGGTTACATGTTTATATAATGAATTATTAAGTTTTTAATTAATAAAATACTTGGATCATAAAAACATTCATCAATTAGGATTATTCATGTGTCAAGCTCTCATCGGTTTCAACAGGTCAGCGATCAAGTAATATATCAAAATAATTCAAAGTAATAAAATGGATTAATTATTTGAATTTTACGGACAGTTAATATTTGGATTATTTCTAATCTATTGAGTTCTTTACATAACGCTCGGACCATGATGGAAAAATAAAGTCGCCTCATGTACTTCCTTTTCTCAATTTTAAAAGTTAATTTTTTTTTTTTCAAATATGTTTAGTTTTCTTTTAACGATACAAAAATTCATCCCAGTACTATTGACAATGAAAATATAGTTTCAAATATTGATATAGTATTTACGAATTTCCGATAATCAGTTAATAGCAGTTTTTTTAATAAATACCATAAATCAACTGTATGGGATGGAATATTAAATTTTGATTTACGGCAGACTGGAGCATGGCACGATACTCAGTTCAGGTTATGTAGGGTATATATATATATAAATATGCCTTGCTGTATTGTCTTAAAAATATTCACGCAATTTATACATTACTGACTGCTCCAGTGATAAATCAGGCCCCCAGGAAAACCAGTCACCAAGGTCACTAAATTTAGCCAGTCATAATCAATTATATATATAAATTGTATATAAATATATATATATAGATGTATATGTAAATAAATTATATATAATTAAATATATATATAAATATATATATATATATATATATATATATATATATATATATATATATATATATATATTTAAGGAAGGTATGACTGAAATCCATAGCTAAACGCCATTTAAAGAATATCAACAAGATAGTAAAGAGGTGCTAGTTACAACAGCATAGGGCAGGATAGTGAATACTTTAAAAGAAGTTACAGTAATCTGGGTTTTCCCAGATTGGAGGATATTAATAAAGGCAAGCTAATTTCCTAATAACACTGGCATTCTAAAATAAAGGATAGTCGTCTGTATATGTTTATAAAAAGAGAAAAATTGTAAATCATGAAACTACAAAATAATAGTTAAATAATTTACTAATTAAAAAAAATAATAATAAAACTCCTGTTGAAGCCCTGAATTTATTTACATAAAAAAATTATAATGTAATATATTTATATCATTATAACTATTTACGTTAGTATTACATTTTACACGTATAATTATAGTTTAATACATCTCCAAGTTATCGTGCTTTTTACCTGTAATAATTTATCATTATTAAATTATTATTTTTTTAAATATATTTAAACTATAATAAAATGTGTTTAAAAACATACATAGTTTTTTCAAACATTTTGTTGGTAAAGTTATTAAAGAAAGAGAGCAATAAGATAAAACTATGACATCATAGCAAGTAATATTCTTTAAGTTTCTGCAAAAGACGTAAAGAGTTAGGGAATTTCATTAGCTTCTAACTCTATAAATTTTGGTCGCTAAGTAAAATTTAAAGAAGAAAGTACTAAAAAAGTGTGTGGTATATTAACAGTGCCTATGACTATAATTAAAAAGGTTTTTTTAATAAAATAAAGAAAACGCATTTTTTTTTCTTTTTTTTTTTTTTTTTTTTTTTTTTTTTTTAATAGACAATTGTCGATCCAGAACTGGTTTGTTTTTTATCTTAACATTGATAAAAAAGGAATGAGATACACAGAACTTGAAAATTACAAACAATTATAAATGCTATGGATACTTCAAAATACTATTTTAATAAATGTCATAGACGTTGAACAATTGAGTAAAACGAATCTAGGAAACGCCAGAGCTGTGTTGTTTAGATATTAACTAGAACTCTACGCGGTATATTTATGTCATGAAAAGATCATCCAAAAATCAAAATTGAATGTCTTGAAAAGAATTAAATAAATTATCTTCATGTTTTTAGAAAATAAAATGCTTAATTTTCCAATAATCAACAAAAAGCAAATATATCCCCTTAAGATTCACTACAAACTACCCCTGCATGACATATGGAAAGATACTTTTGTGATTATGTTATTTAATACATGTAATCACTTTCCATTGTGCACACTTTGGTATAATACATTATTTTTATATATATTTCGAAAACATAGTTATATTTTTTCGTACTAGATAACATACAGATCACATGTATTAGGTTGTTTCAGTGATGTACAAACAAATTCCAAATTTATTAATTTGATAAACGATTTCGCATATTTTTACCTGGAATGTCACGATCTGTAAATAAACCCAACACTAAAACATCAGTCCACAAATAAATTTATCTATATCTCAATGTTGAATAATTTCATTTGATGTTTGAAAGCAGAGAATTAGATTGTAAAAACATAAAATATTATTAAACAATGTACAAAATCAATTTTACTCGTAACAGGGTATAATAAAAGAAATGTTGGAGTTAATAAACAGAATAAAAATAGTAATATCAGTTTCCAATTACGTTTAAGATAAAGTAAGCGACTAGTTAAGAATGATACTAGTTTCGCGTTATCATTTATTTTTAAATTTTCTATTTTACCTACGAGTACATAAATAATTGATATGTTGTGGAAATTAAAAGTGTACCCTCTTTGAAAAGTTCTAACTACTTGTTATCAAAATTGTGTAATATGAAACGCCAATAAAATATATTTCGTTCATAAGAATAAGAAACTTAGAAATGCATTTGCTATGGTAACATGACAAATTGTATATTATGGAAAAAACAATCTAAATTGAAAATTTCAACTATATAGTCTAAAAACCTCATATATGTAGGAGAGTTTAAGGGGGCCAGAGGGAGTGTGGACATTTTGAAGTCCTTCTTCTATTAACCTGTAGGTAGGTGTTTAGTCTATAATGTATGATTGCTCTAAACTTATTATAACTAAACACCAACCTACAGATACTAAGAGAGTGGTAAGTTTGAAAAACATATTTAAAGAACATATCCCAAACAGATATTTCAACACCATAATTAAACCTTAAACTTTCCAGAGCATTTATTGCAATTAGGCCATAATTACACTAATATTGACAATAATATTCAGGTTATTCATAAATGCTCCAAAGACCCAATTATTTATGTTTTTGGAGGAATTCCAAATAAATAACAGATAAAAGCAGATCCAACTTCACTTATAAACGAAAAAACAATCTAAATAAATATTCTACAAAATTATTTAATTAGAACTTCGTCAATCTAAGACATATAACCCACAGTACTGATAAATGGAAAGAGTATCGATTAGGATATAAACGCGGATAAACGTACAGTTACTCAAAAATGTTTAAATGTTAAAGTTACGTGTTGTGTATACATGTTATACATAAATCAGGTGTATATGTTTTATTTCGAAAAAAGTGACACGCATTAAATCAATTCAAGAAGAAGCAACATAAAAGAGGTTTGATAATGACTGAATAATAGGTGAAACGTAGTAACCACTTAAAGAAAGAGAAAAGAAAGCAAACTATTACTGTGATTGGTAAAAAAAAAAAAGAAAAAAAGCTAAACAATTTAATAGGAATAGTAATCAATATAAGTACAAAACAAGTAAAATATTCATATACAATAATACAATACAAATAATATTTGTGTATTATAATATTAGAGTTGGTGCCTTAAAAATGAATAAAAGAGAATATTGAAGAACGTGTATACAACCATATCTTTAAATACACGCAAAAAACCTCCCGTTTATAGACAAAGATTAAAAACGTACTTTATAACATACCTAAATATTAAAAAGGAGATATTTTTAAAAGTCATAAAAACCTATTCAATTTTTGAGCAATAGAAGATAAAACAAATATGTAACAGATATTTAAACCTCTGGTATTAATGACATAAATTATTTTGTGCTCTTTTATTTCTAAATAGCTTAAAACCATGCAATATATATATGGACCTGAAACATGTTGATGTAAGTATTCCACACTGCTGCATGAGAATAGACTGAACCATCACGTCAATGTGACAGCCATATGACTTATTGATGATGAATATTACCAAGCTTAAGCTTATAAAACCAAAGGACTTTTCACAGTAAATGTATTACATGATAATATTTAAAGCTTAGATATCGATCCAAGTCTCAACTCATGCTGCTTGTTAGATTTGTTGAGTTTTGTTACTTGGTTAGAAGTGTTACTTATTTAAACAATGTTGGTTTAATATTGTAATAATCTTGAATAAAACATACAACTCTAAATATATTTACACTGTGGAAATGAAATATAGTGAAAGGATTAATTTATTTCTAATAAACTGTGTCAATATCTAACAGTTTTGATTTTGGAAGTTATATAAATGTCAATACAATACAGCGTACTTTGATTCCGGCGCTACCTAGATGGATGTATAAATCTTACAATTTATTTTCAATTTACTGAGCTCAATCTCTAAATGTGTACATTTTGAATATTTTGTGAATGTGTACAAACACAGTCTTGCTTATCTCGAGAGTAGCTATCTAAGTTTGTATATATACAATCCCGAGGGAACCTAGCCGGATATGCACCTTTTTCTACAACTATTACATTCGAGTTGTATTGATCCACGTCTTTATCAAAACGTTTGAACCAAAATATAGAGTAAGTAGGAAGGGGGAAACATTTTGGGTTAGGGGGTTCGGGAAACCAACTCCCAGGCTTCTGAGGTGCCTTGTTGGATGTACCGTGATCAAAGTTAATTGTTGTCTATCCCAAGATTCTTAACTATTTGTACAATTTGACTCTCATAAAGGTACTAGAGAGTACTCTCATATCAGTACCTTTTAGAGTAGCTTTAACAATTATTTGATCAAAATAAAAAAAAGAAAAACTTTATCGATATAATTCGATTTATATAGGGATTCCCAAGACATCTTATCCGAACGTTTACTTTGTAATTCTTGAGAGTTCCTAGGTAGATATATTCCTATTTAGGGGGTGAGTGAATTTTTTAAATAGGTGTGTTGGGAGGGTTTTTTTTTATGACAAGAATGTGAAAGAAGGTTTTTTTTGGGGGAGGGGTGTTTGGAGAGTTTGATGGGGGAGTTTGGTGATGAGGTGAAAAAACAAAATAGATAAATAGGTGGTGGAAAAAGAGTCATTTTTGGAAAGGGGCCCTGTTACCCATCAACCCCTCTACTCAGCTCTTACGATGGAGTCGCTATTTTACAACTGTACCAGTGCCTAATTCTAACTAAATTATATTTTATAAATTCGCAATTTTTTTCCATATTAGTCTAAGATTTATTTATTGATCCTACGTAACTATTGTATAAATTCCATATTGCCTTATGAATGATTTACAATAAGTTTATTACTACATTACTTACGTCTTAACAATCTAGTGATTAGTATCAATTAATATTTCATAACAGCTGTTTCGGTATAACATATACCATCATCAGATGAAATATATATTATCTTAACTTTATTTTACATTATTTTCGACCTGTACTGCAGTACCTAACATTTTATGTTTATTTATTTTTGTGAAATGTGTATCATTGTGTTGTGTAAACGTGTTGTTTCATCTGATGATGGTATATGTTATACCGAAACAGCTGTTATCAAATATTAATAGATACTAAACACGAGATTGCTAAGACGTAGGTAATTTAGTAATAAACTTAAAGTAATTTTTTTTTTTTTAGTTTTGAAAAAGGAGGGAGTAAGTCTGTAGTAAGATACAAAATGTTTTAACTATCTACTATTCGATGCGGTTCGGATATAGGAGTATTTTGCGTGTATTTTCCACACCTTTTACTTCTGATTTTAGGTAACAACTGTTGGCGTGGAAGCCTTTGGAAAAAAATACTAATTACCTCTGCTATCAAATAAAGGGATCATTGAGAGGTTGTACATAAAAACTAAACTTAACAATCATAATAATACGGATATATTATAATGATATTTAGAAATTTGTTGTAATTTCTTTAGACACTTTTATTTCTATATATATTACATATAAAGTTACATCGTTATAGTATTTTTTATAACGCTTCAATTTGAGAAATTTCTAGAAAGTAGAATAACGTATGGTTACACAATTTTTATTTTCTTGTCACATCTAGTTAAATATTCTAATTCATGAGTAAAAACAGTTTCTCATTTGATTATTTGACAGAATTTAGAATAATAAAACGAACTACACAATGAAGACGCGATAAAGTAGACTGTCGAATGACGTGACACAGGTGGTGTCTGAAACCCTTAATATTACTTTAAGGAAATTACAATCAGCTTTATCTTTGTGTATAATTGGAATGTTAGGAAGACGCTAAATATGTCTACACCGCAGAACAGAAATTTATCAGTACTTGAAATCAAATCCTCCTCGGTAATAAAATCTTAATTTCGTATAATATATATATATTATATAAAGTCAATTATCTCTGGCCTGGTCTGGACGTCTCTCTTCATTAAACCCAGCAGCCCAGGTTTTAATGGACATCCCCCCCAATTAATTTAGTTATTTTTTCAAATCTCTTCGAGCGATTGTATTTATTTTATTTCGTTTTGCTCCGGCCTAGCTCCACATTTACTTATCCCTTATCTTAACAATTCAAAATCTCTGGAGCGTATGTTTTTTGTCTCCGGATCTGTAAAAATTGTATACTGGAATTTGGGCACAATTTATCACTAAGAAGATATAGAACATTGGGATTATTGCCTCTGTAAAAGTACACCTTAATTTTAGAATGTTTTCCCTCTGCTTTTCTATAAAAGATGACAATTAATAAAATATTCGTTGTGAACAAAAATAAAATTTAATTTTTTTGCAATTTCTTCTGTTTCCAACAAACTTTACAATTTCAATAAAATGTTTCTGACTGTTACACTTGTAACGATTGTTCCCTTACAATTTAAACAAAACACTTTAATATTAAACAAAATTCATTTCTAAAATTTACTCAAAACTAAAATTAACTCGTAACCTATAGCAGAGCAAGAGGCAATAAATCTAAGCAAAATTTAACAAAATTATTATGTGCTCAACTCAGAAATACTCAGATAATTTTTAAAACGTGCCTGGGGTGTTATTTTAAACAAACAAGTTGTAGACTCCAAACCTTTGTTAAGCGATGCCCTAGAATTCCTCGCGTCTGCTGAAGAACCTCGTTTTCCGGGAGACTTTATATATTTATATTTATGAAAAATTTGATACACTGTATATGATTATCGCAATTATATTGATTAAAATAAATTTCCGGTTCCCGACACTCACTTGTCGAACCGATTTTAATATAAAAATTTTAACTGGTATTATTTCGAAGATTTTCCGCGAAGACACTGTCTTGTGCTAACTTTGGGTTTTACAAATAATTAATGCCAAAATCAAATTTCAAACTGGCAGAGTTTCACTTTACACTTGTAATCTTAATTTCACTTGAGAGCCCTGGAGAACGTTGCTACCCAGTTTTATAGAAAAAAATTCCCTTTCGTACCATCCCTTTGGTACCAACCCCAACAACAAATTATTTACTTCAACCTACTATGCACACATCGAGAAATAAATTTTAAACAAAACGCTTCTAGGTACAATATATTTTAAGTAAATAACAATCGTAAGATGTTGTTTCACGATGGTAAGCATTTTTTTTAGCGTGGTTTGAAGCTCAAACATTAGATAGCTGCCATCTAACAGCCCGCTTCTTATAACTTAAATTGCAGCAAATCTTATTTCATTGTCCAACTCCTGCAGTAGTTCATTCTGAACAGAATACTAAAAACCACAACCACTCTTCCCACAAATTGATGGTTCACATTAAATTTTGTTATGGGACTTCTTCTATCAAGTATAACTTAATGCCTGAACCTAATACAAAGATAATCGTAGTGCAATGATAGTTATTATTATGAAGCAACTATCGGAAGCAGATGAATAAGGTTTTTACCAAGATTATAAATAGGAACAAAATAACTCTAGATACTTAGTAAATTCTATATATTACAATAAAAGGTGATCGGACAAATAAAATATTTCAACAGATAATTCAACACAGAAAGTTTTTCTAAACTAAAAGTTGTGTACTAATTGATAATTATTATCATAAAATGATAGAGCTTAAATGATTAACCTTACTTATTTATTTTTTATTATAATTTGGGCACACTATATTAAAAGTGGTTCATTAGAGTTTACCACAATAAGTTTGACATCAGTGAGATAATAAAAAAAAAATTCTGTTTCACTTTAATTGCTATAAATATAATACAGATTAATTATTAATAAAATTAATGTCAAAGTATATACCAATAACAGTGCAGTTTCAAATAAATAATAATTGAAAGCGCTAATCATTTAAATAATATCATTATTAGATCACATACGAGTTGAAGTTATTAGATCTTGTAAGTTGAATGCATTTAGCTAAAGAAACATTATTTTAGGATTACAGCATGGACGAGATTTGATTTATAGGTACGTTATATATATATATATATATATATATATATAAATAAACTTACTCACTTGTAATTAGGATTTAATAAACAATACAAATTAAAAAACGCCACAAAGCTATCATGGAATTATAAATTTACAAATTAATTGAAAATCAAATAGATGGAATTAATGTTTGAATATTGTAGTCCAGTAGATAAAATCGTAAATGTATTAGAAGTGTACAAGAAATATTTGACCTTCGTTGATTTTCATACGTTCGATTCAGTCACATGCTATGTGATTGATTTGATGATTTGTTTAAACTTCTCTTCCTTAATCTCACTACATTAATTTTACGTTCTAATTGAGTTTTACAAATTTAATCTTTTCTCTTAATATTGAATATTTACAACAAAATTGAACGACAGGAAACCATTTAATCAATTTTAAGTTTAATTAGTATTATTGATATATTAAAAATAATATATGTTGACAAATAAGCAAATAGACAAAATGAACTTAAATGTATAGAAAGATCAAAGTAAATTTAAGTTTCAGTCTTTCTATTATACAAGAAAGTTAGTAACGTATTTTTCAACGAAATAACGTCAAAAAATATGGATGGAGATTTGAATTTTAAAATAATTTGATTTTTTCAATGAAAATCTGTCCTATTTACTATTAATTAACATATACTCTATCGGTAATAGTGAGTAATTTTCGATAATTGTCAAACAATTATTTGTGTGTAACCTATTGAATATTTCGTTACAATTAAAATTATAAAAATATACAAATAATGTCTAAGAATTATATTCTACAGATGTACAATCACTGCATTATATAAAGCACTTAGTGATTTTATATGTATTTAAATTCCCTGGAAATTGAAATAATTATTCTTGTTTTAAAATGATTTTGACAAATTACGTTTTCCATGCCTGTTAATATTTTTCAGTTATTAATTACGGCTTTGGCACATATGGCGGCACTGATGGATGAACGTTTTTCTAATAAAAACAGTTATATATTTTTAATACACATAAATTCTTTAATAGTTCACGTATTTATCATATGATATTAAATTTAAAAAAAAATTGCACTTTTATGAATGTACTTTTTACTTAGACGCATTGAGTGATAAACTGTCTTAATAATAAAATAACTTTCACGTGTTTGTATACATTTGAGTAAAGTTTATGTGGGTACAAACTTATATATGGTCGCAAATGAAAATTGGTATATATAGCTATTATTTTTAAACAAGAAGGAAGTGGTGTATTAGTATCACTGTTTTCTTCTAAATACTTATGTAACGCTTTTTTTATGAATTTCTTTAAATTTACCTCACTAAAGATAATTTACCTTAAAACTAGATTTTTTGTTTGTATTTTTCGCTCCACTAAAACTATTATTTAATTATATATTTCAGAGGCATGGTATGGATTCTCAATTTCTATAATTATATAGTGAAGATAATATTAAGATATTAATGATATAAAAAAATGTATGCAGAAATTTATTTTGTGACAATACCATAAATTCCACAATAAATAAAAATCAGTTTAAACACAGAATGACACTTTTGATATTATTTATACAAAGTCACTATTTAAGTAGATGTATGTAAATATGCAAGGTAGCACTGACGTAGTATCAGCTCCACCATAAAAATTTAGTACTGCTCGGTCAATTTTAATAGGATTAAAATAATTGAAATCTAAATTAAATTATATTTTATTGTCTTTAAATGTTTTAAAATTCGTACGTTAAGAGATAATCGAAAAAACACTTGCTTTCACCATTTCACCTATTCACTTAGAAAACAACTCTTCGCGGAATTCGGGACTCATCGATTTCATAAATAAGTACAGTAGAACCCCTCATCACCTTCGGGACTGGGGGCATGGAAAAAAGTCAATATTTATTACATATTATAGAAAGAGATTATTTAAAGTGAAATACGTGATATATAAACTTTTAAAGTCAATATAATAAAGTCTATATATAAACTTTGCAAGTACTATAGCAAATCAATAGAAACAACACGAGAGATGACACAGCACAGAAGCGGGAAAGCGATAACAAACTGGAAAGAATGGCGCTGACGGGCCGTGAGTCATCGAGAAGTTGGCAAGTCGGCACAATATCGCGAGCTCGAGCACGGTCAGATTAACCGGAGTAACGAACCACCCGAGGGCGGATTAGAGGGGTTCTACTGTAGTATGTTAAAGCAACTTCTCCTACTTTCTTTATACATTATATTTGAAAAAAATAATAGAGCTTTTTTACTGTACCAGCAGATAAACTAAACTTATACTTATAATAAACTATTTTCTCATTGTTATTCACCGATTTATTTGTGTTTATGAAATGCAAATAATCATTCACCAATACTCATAAAAATGTATCAATATAATTATTTTATCAAATCTCACACTTAGTTTCTAAATATAGATGGCTAGAACGAAGACAGGCGTTTAGAGTATGACGTATCTGTAGTCTGTATATATCAAATATGAATTGGATTATAGAAAATGCAGAATCCCTTATGCTCTTTACATCAATAATTCATTATTTGAAAAATGTATTATAATAATAAAATTTGTTTAATATTTATTATAACCCATTAGACAATTTTGAAATAATATTTGAAGTGTCGAAAAAGAATTTTTTTAATTATTATTATTACTGACAAATAGAATTTAGTTTGATAACGTTTAATTTATAATTTTTAAACATTTATGTTGAATAGAAGAAATTAATTGTGAATCCAGAATTTGTGTTGTTATCAAATGTACAGCGGTGAAATACAATTATTTCTGGTTTTAGATGAAAACAATTGTTTTTTGCGACACTACTTCCTGCGGAACATCGTTTATCGAATACAACGCTGTAAATGTCAGTCATAAATAAATCTATCCATGTTCAAAATTGCATTAGTTTCGTACGTGTTTGAAAATCAATTACACTCAGAATACTGTTGTAAAAATATATAATCTTTCAAATAAAATACGAACGTTACTCAAATAATTTTGCTCTTAATACGTGAAAACAGCGTACAGTAAATAAACCTGTAAAACCGGTTGTAATTAGTTTTCAGTTATAAAGTTCGGATTTTGCGAATATTGACAAAAAAGAAACTACGTTTTTATTAATTTTCGTGATTTCGAGATCACGATTGTGTTTAGACTGAATGTCATTAATTTCTGAACTTTGTCTGCATGTTTATCTGTACATTATTGTTACTATTTTAGGACCGGTCGGTCATATTTACAAGTATTGCTATGTTAAAAACGAGATGGTTTTTATAATATTATGTGCAAGGGAAGTGGGTAAAAATAGAGATCGGCTTACAAATCATGTGAAAAAATATTTGATTATTTGATGTTTTAACACACTATTCATTATAATCTACTGTTTTGGATATATATCTGTAATTAGGTACATAATTTGTATTGACGAAAAGAAAAGAGGATTAAAAATAATATCAAGATTTTATTTTTGAAATACAGTAATTATAATATAAAAATTGGTTCCAAATATTTCTAACATTGAGACAGATATTGTAATCGAATAATTTTTGAAATTAAAAATTGTTTGAATTAGTTAGTATTAATATAAATAAACGAATGTACAAGCACGTAATGTAAAATTGAAGGTTAATATTTACACGATATATTTTGTTTGGTCAGTAAATGATATAGAGGTTCAATGTAAATATTCCGCTATATAATACTAGTTAGTGCGGTGTAACCTAACCACTTGATAAACCATACTCTAATAAAGGACATATTTCTAAATAACGTTTTTCTATGTATTATTTTATTAATGGAGCTATACCTAAAACGCCATTAACGACCTCATTACAATCTTTGTTTTATATTTTTATAATTTATATCTACGAAGTGAAAGTTGAATATTTATCGAAGACCAAAGACAAATTGTAAAAGAAACACGAGGCTAGAAAAGGATACTATTAAATACAAGTTTCGGCTCACATTATTATAGACCAAAGTCCTTTAGTTGCTGCTGCTGTCTCTCCGGCAATTCAGTTTCCTCAACTTAGATTTGTGATAATATATTAGGAGATTATTGAGATCATAGAATTATTTAATTTTATTTACAGCAATTCTATAAAAATGAATTTATTTTGGACACAGTTATATTATATTTAGTTTATAATTGTAATACAAAAATTGTAGGATATAAAGTATTGGAATTAAAAATTGAAATCTTTATTTTTAAATACTACACTATATTATGTTTGAAAAATATAAATTTGATTGATTTGAATAAAAACAGCCCTTACGATCATATGCCTATAAAAAAGGTATTATTTTAAGTTAACCTTGTTAGTTACTGTAAGTCCCTCCATTTTAAATGTTATATTTCTTATCATATATAGATTCGTATTCACGAAACAATAATTTAATAAAAACACTATTAACAAATTATTTTTATAAACATTTTAAATTATAAATTGGTATTTCAATTATTTTTTAAAAATACTTTACTGATGTAACTAACTGTCTCAACAACCTCAACTTTCAAATACAAAACGACAGAGAATTACATTATAATACATAGGAATAAAAGGATACCCGTACAAATAAAACTCTTGGTATATAATTTAAAATCAAAACATTCGTAAGAAAATTGGTTTAGTTGAAAAATAACGTACTACTTTATTAAGTTTTAAAATTCTTTAATATTTTCTTCAGTATATATGAATAATTAATAGTAATCATTACATACACTTATAAAAGACTATTCACTGATTGAAAATTGCAATGCAAATAGTCAATCATTATATCCACGATGTGAAATTAAAAATATACTGATGATTAATAGATAGTGTAAACTGATTTTTATTATGTACCTCGTTAAAACGTTTACCAAAAATTTATCAATAAAATAGACACCTGTTAAGTAGTCATTTTACTTGGAGAGTGGTAATCCTATAATCACCATCATAGACAGAGAAATATCGACAGTCAAATATATTCAAAAAGTACACAACAACCAAACCTAACCTAACCTAAACTCCATAGTTTATTGGAAATATACATATTGGAAACAGGTCCTAAAAAAAACCAACAAAGTTTTACGCTGATATCTGCAATAGAAATAAAATGGCGGCTGTTGATAGAAATGCAGTTTAAATGCTTACAGCCGGAAAGTGCTTACAGCCGGAAAACAGGATAACATAAAAGCTCCAACAGTTTAAACAGCTGTTTTTTTTTTAACATGCAGCTGCTTCTTTTAATCATAATTTTCTTTTTCATTTTTTTCCCCATTCTTTTCAAATCATTTTATTATTAACAGTTTTTATTGTGATATTAGACAACAAACATAATCTAGGTTGTTCTACCTTTTTGCCAGAAGCAGAATGTTTTCTGCTGTGCTTGGACTATTGCTTTTAATTATGACAAAGAAGCACACATATTATTTCAAGCTTCGTATCCATTGATTAAACCTCCCTCGGTCATGTCCATCGCAGAGTGGGGGAAACTGTTATTTGAAACTGGTAGTCTACAGAAAAATTATCATCGGCGCCACCTAACTTTGAAGTGGTCGAAAATGTGTGTGCTGCTATTCTAAAGTCTCTGAAGTGTTCAGCACTCACGTTATTCCGCATTTAACCGTCGAAGAAATGGAGACTTGCATATTTCAGAAGTATGGAGCCGCTTCACACTATGCTCGAGTAGTAAAAAATCTACCTTAGTAAAAAACCTTAGTTAACTGGTCGTTGGATTGGAAAAGGAAGCGATTTTATGAACTGGCCGCCTAGATCACCGGACTTAACTGTTTGTGACTTTTTCTGTCGGGGTATCTTAAAGAAAAGGGGTACTCCCACGACATAGATAATGATGAGGATTTAAAAAGGCGAATCGAAAAAGAAATGGTTAACATCCCTAGGGAATTCTTCAGGAATGTTTTTGAGGCTTTTGTTAAAAGATGCTACCCGTAGTTAGCAGTAAACGATTTTAAATTTGAATGATGTTTTTTTTTTGTTAAGAAACATGTTTTATAATAAAAAAAAATATTATTTGTTTTATTGGAGTAATTAAATTAAAAATTTATTAAAGTATATAAAAGAATAAAAAGTGTTTTTATTGCTTGCTATCGTTGAAACCATAAATCGTTCTCAACATCCGACATTATTGTTTCTATTGCAGGGATCAGCGTAAAAATTTGTTGGTATAATTTTGGAAATTTTTACTCTACATATGAAAAAATATTACAATTTGGCTGATGCATATGTACTTGGTGGTTGTTTATAAATGTAAATACTTAAGTTGAACCCACTGTATATATATGTTTAAATATTATAATATATAGGCCTAGCGTCTCGTGACGAATTGTGATTACGAGTCAGCTCTTTTTGCAAAATTCTATATCAGAATCTCTGCACAACGTGCCTAAAGACGTTTTCACTTCGAAAGTTTTAGCATTATTTAAAGTAAGAAAAAAAAATCAGATTTTATATTTGGGTTTTATTAACTAAACTAAATAATCGTCTTACTTCTGCACTGGCTGATTATGTTGTCCAATCAGCTTTAATACAAGGTTTAAATTAGTTTTCGATTAGATAATATTATTTCCCGTGTAGTATCTTTGCCTGTTCCTAATGAAATTAATGATTACGTTCCTAATAAGTTCGGTTTACATTAAATGTTCGATGTTTACATTAGGCCTAATTGCGTATTCTTGTGATGTTCACTGATTTTAATATTTGCAGGTTTTTAAATATTAGCACAACATTTTTATTCACATTCAACATTGTAAAACTCAGATTTTATTTCCCTTAGTGATATTTTTGGAATTTGTTTCAACGAGATGCTGAGTCACCTATGTAATATTTGTATCTAGTCTTGATTTACTTTCCAGCAAGAAGCAAGGCAATATTCGTGTTTTTCATTTGTATTCTGCAGGTATAACAATTGATAATAGGAGTTAATTTATACTCTCAAATCATCATGTGTTGTTGATATTTGTACAGATAATAGTAAATGCCCATTAAACCATAATAATAGTCATGAATTAATGTCCTAGTTCAGTTATAACGGGCTGGTGTAGCAGATTAAACTTCCGATATTCTCTTTGTAGCTATGACGTCAATGCAATCGATCCAACTCTGCCAAAACTAGGTTATGTATTACTTTGTACTTTATACAAATACTCCGTTAAAATCTGCAGACCTCATTATATTTAGTTCTAGCTATATATAAATTGTACAAATGACGGTTTTGTTTTTTTATCCCTCGAACGTATAAAACCGAATCTTTTAATTTACTTGTAACTTGTTTAATGTATGAATATATCATACAAAATTCCCTCGTTTTTATAAAATAATTTGTAGTTGTTAAAAATATTAAAATTAATTACAACTAGGATCATATTATTGTATTTGTTGTTTAACCTTAGTACTACATTTATTTCTTAGTCAATTATTACAGTTCAATTTAAACGTTATTTTATAATAAGTGGCTACATTTTCACTGCCACATTTAGCATATTTAGGCCAACTAATTAAAGTCTACTTACAGAATATTACACAATATAAACATATTTAGTACATTGATTGTACATATAATATAAGAGAATATTTAAATGTTTAAACGTATAGGATGATTAAGACCATCTTGTTTTAAACTTTTCAGAGTCTTAAAAATTAATGTCACACACACACACACACACACACACACACACACACACACACACACACACACACACACACACACACACACACACACCGCAACGCACCCCCCCGATAAGGTGGGACAGACGTAACCCCCCTGCAAGGTTCTCTTACTTGGTACGCTACAAGACCCTACCAAAACCCACCAACGCGATATAGAGAGTGATTCTCTCGCAGTTTAATAGTTTCGATAAGGCTCTTGATTCTTATGTCACACAAGAATAATTTATTTTAATCAACTTATGCTAACACAGGAAATTTTACTATATTAATATATTCACTTCTTATACTAGCTTACCTTTCTTAAAACTCCAGACTCTTTTTCAAAGGGTGTGCCCTTTGGAGCTCTTTAATTCATTAAAACAAAATTTGCTCTTTTTGAATTTTAACTTTATACTGGTGAGCACTTACTTTTTCTTCTTTCTAATGTAATGAGTTTCTTTGAATAGGTTAGTTTTAATTAAAATATTCGACAATGAAATTTAACAAATTTATTTAAAAGTCTACAATTTAATTTTTACTGTGAGAAACAATGGATTTCTTTCGAATCACTTACAACAATTAATGTCGCCTTTTCTGACAATTTATATTAAATGCTTCCTCTTTTAACAAACTGAAAATCTACTATACTAAACAATTTTAACATTAACTAAAACTAACAAATTATAATCTTATTCTAATACACATAAATATGAATCCTATTATTTATTCCTTTCCAATCTGTTACTTGATTGCTTTATTATTTGACTCGAATTTTATTGTATTTTATATCTCTTTATTTGAATGAATTTAAAATTGGCTTTATTTTGACTTTACTTTGTCTTTAAAATAATATTATTTAACTTTATTGAGTTTAATAATTTTGGACGTAATTCAAGTTTATTAAAAAATATTTTATTTATTAAAAAAGCTTGATTTATGCAGTACCTTGTTTTTGTGAAGTGCACAAGTCCGCTCGTCCTGATTCTGAGAATGTTAGAGGATCTTGGAGATGTTTTCTGAGAGTTGTCTAGAATATCCCGAAGTCCAGTTCTCGATGAATCTGTTGATGACGACAAGTTCTAGAAGAATGTTTGCCGGAGTCCGTAGTGAAGATCTCTTATACTAAGCTGTGGTAGGATGTCACGTTGTCTCCTGCAAGGCCGATCCTTTCTGTGGGCACCGTTATTAACCTGGCGAAGTACAGAGCGTTGACAATATTTTTTCACGACGATTTCCTGTTCAGACTTGAGTAAAGTTGGTGATCTTTCCTGGAGCTGCTATTAGAAGACTTCCCTGGAGCTGGTACTAAACGAGACTGTCGAATTAACTTGAAGAAAGTTAACTCGTCGAAGTTTAGGCCTTTCAGTGTGGCCAACCTTCATTGATTATTGTTACTGTTTTATTTCACAATTTAATTAATTTTATTTATTTATTTGCACTACGATGAACTTTCCTTGGCTTATTCTTCTATTGTTTGTCTATTTTTTCCATTTTAAATTATCTATTTCTATTATTATTTGTTATTATTAGTTTAATTTCTTATGGTGGATTTGTTTTGGAGTTGGTATCTTTCCCTCTCCATGCGTCGACTGCCTTCTCTGCGCGCGACCTTCAAGACAAGTTGATTCCTGAAAATTATAATTTTTTACTTGCGAATTCTTCTTTTCTTCATATATCCCGTTCGCTTCGCTCGATTTTCTTCTGGGTGATTTCATTTTGAAGCCCTTCTCTTCCTGATGATTTTCCATCTTCATTTGTAGCGATACGACGTATATTTTTACTTTTACGGAGATTTGAAAAATTCGTAGTTTTTCAAAATTTAGTTTTTCCAATTTTGGAAATTTTGAAAATCTTCTTTTTGTAAGTTGTTCCTCTGATGCTGAAAGTTCCAAAACTGCTTTCCTCTTCTTCCTCGCTTCTGGGTTTCACAAGTTACGGTACTTTCTGCATTTTTGGTTATTTATTATTTAATTACTTTATGGTCTTTTATTAAATTTTTATTTCGAGTCTTATTTATTACTAGTTTATATTATAGTTATGTGTTGTTATTATTAGATTTTGGAATTTCTTCTTCATTTTAAGGGTTTTTTATGTTTTATGACGTTTTATTATGGCTATAACTTTTTTATTAATAATTTGACGAGTTTATTCTCTTATTATTTATTATTAGGTTTTCCTAGCTCTACACGATTATATCATTTTAACTTAAGTTTTCGGATTTTGATTTTATTGCATAGAAACATATGGACGTATTCCTGTTCAATCCGGAAAGCTAGACATTTCCTGTCAAGGCGCGTGACCTTGGCTTGGCTAACCTACATATTCCCTTTAACTTTACATGTGTTTTAATGATATTTAGAAATGTTTTTGTCATTTCTACAATTATTATTTGATTTAATTGAAATTTTGGAATTTGGCTATTTTCCAAAATTGCTCCTTGCAGGCGGTTCAATTAAACCGTTGCAACACACACACACACACACACACACACACACACACACACACACACACACACACACACACAACACACACTGCCACGCTCCGCTCGAGGTCTTTTTTAACTAAAATTTTCGGTTAAAATGAAAAATTTCTATTTTTCATTTTTTAAAAAACTAAAATTTTTGTATTAAAACCCCTTTTTTAACATATCATATTTCATATTAATTTTATCATCTCCATCAATCATCATCATTTAATTTGACATAATAACCTAATAATATATATAAACACATATATTTAACTTTTAAAAACATCTCCTCCTTCATTCGATATATTTATATATTCAAAACACATTTTATTTATTACTGCATAATATTTATATATTCAAAACACATGTTATTTATTATTTTATACATACAAATTTGCTTAATAGTTCACTTTCGTCCATTACAGCCGTTTCTTCTAAACGTCCTTGCTGTAAATAAACACATTATCACACACAAAACATATAATATTTATATAAGGAATAATCCGTCTTATATGATTACAACTAACTTTTTTCTGCTTTGGTTGAACTAAAACTATGTCTTATATATAAAATCTGGTAACTACAACGGTTACTATCCTAATTGCAGTTAAAAGAAAAAACTATTTATTTTATCGGAAATCTCTCTTTAATAAAAACAAAAATACTATACATTTATACCTTCATTCATTCCTATCCCCCTCTACTAAGTTGTTGAACAAGCTGTCTGTCAATATTTGTTAATGCGATGTCCGGTCAACCACTTCCCCTCTTCGCCTACCCTTTGTTTATCCAGGTGTCCATAACGGAAGCGTGTTCCCGCTATGCTCTTGGCCTTACTCAATTAGGAATTTGTTCGGGACTTATTCTGTTAGTTACTGACCTATGCTATTTTCTTACAGCCAGCTGACTAGCCGTTATTTCCTTCTATCTTAACCGCGTCTACACTTTTCATTTTACAACTATTTAACATTACAATTTATACATTTCATTTATTGAACTTTATTACTATCTATTAATATGTCCTAAGTCCTTCACATTTTAATTTTACTTTCCCTTCGGGCCTCCTTTCTTTCATTTTACATTTAGTAGAATTTTTAAACTTAACTTTCTTCTTTCGGTATCTTATTTCTCCTTGCTTTTCCCTTAGAAAATTTTGTCTTCTTTCAGGATCCGCCATTTTGATTGTCACTCTCCGTTCTCTTACGTCTCTTGCGTCGAATTCGTCTTGTGCAAGTTCTGAATCGATTTCGGAGTTATTATGCAAAATTTCGTCGTAATTTATTATTTTATCATTTTCGTAGATCATGGCCTCTGGCCCATTATTACTTATTCCTCCTACTTTATTTCCTTTAATCTCCGCTCCTTTCAGCCCTTCTTCTTTATAAATTAATTGTTTACCTTTATCCCACGCTTTCAACAGCACATCATCTTTATTAAAATTTGCACTTTTCCTCTTCGTCGATTCATTCCTTGCACTTAACTTATTTCTTCGCTTTTGACCACCATCGGTTTCGTCACTACTCGGTTTAGACACGTCCATTGCTTTCTGTTTTAGGTCCATAGGCATTTTAATGGCCAACACTTGAGCCTCCATTTTTCGCAGCTGACGACGCCACCATCTTGTCGGTTTCGCCGCCATTTTGTTGTTCTTTCTGCACTTTGTTTTTGCTCAATCTTAAACTATTTTCTTTAAGAAAATCTACCACAATAAATTCGTTTTCTTTTACCAGTTGTAGGAAACCCTTTTCCATATTAATTCGACTTCGATATTTGCACATTAAATCACAACCCATTATCATTTTGCTCTCTAGCTTTGGTACCACCATAAATACCCCTCTTATTGATTGGTTATTTATTCTAATCTCCAATAATGCTTGCAATTTAATCTTCTGTCGCTGTCTTTTTATCGCCGTCACCATTTCCGTATTTACAACTGGTAATTCCAAGATTTTATTGTTCCTCTTTTTTAGCACATTTTTATAAAAATCCTCTTGAACACAGGACATTTGAGCTCCTGTGTCAATGGACATATTTACTTTTATATTTTCAATTTCTATCCCAATTTCCGGACATTTTTCGTAAACTTCACTATTTAAAATTTTATTATCTCTTTCCTCCATTAAATCTTTTTTAATTTCGGTGTTTAAAATCCCTAATTTAATTTTATTTATTTTCGAATCCCCCCTTTTATGTTTGCTAAATTTGGTTTTATCTTCGATCTCAATTCCGTTTGTATTTTCCAATTTCTGCCAAAAATTTTTCCTTGAGACCTCGTATTTTAGTTTTTTGTGACTTTAGGTGGGAATTTTTGGTTTGAAGGACCAGGGTTTTGAGGTATTGGTGGTTGGGGTTTGTTTTGGGTTTGACCATAGGATCGAAGGTTAGGGTTTTGGGATGGTTTTGAGTAGTCTTGATTCCTTTGCCTGAAATTTTGATCTCTTTGTTGTCCGTCCCTCCTTTCGAAACTATCTGGTCGTCGAACTTCCCTTGACATTCCGTCTACGTTTTCAATTGTCCTCAAAAACTTAATGGCGTCCTCCAAATGCTCACTAGCCCTACCAATACACGCTAATTGTACTTTTTGGTCAAAATGCCTCATTAGTTGGTAAATAAGGAATTCTTCCGGAATTTTGGGTTCCAAATACTCGGCTTTTCGCACCATTTTACAAAAATAATCTACCCGGCTTATATTTCCGTTAGGATTATATCTATGGTTTTCGATCTGATTCCTAACCACTTGTTGAGTTTGATAACCCTAATAATGTTCTAAAAATAGCAATTTAAACTGGCTATATTCTTCTGTATCGCGCTTGATTACTTCCCACCACTTCATAGCAGCTCCTTTCAATTTTTTCTCCACAACTTTTAATTTATCATTTTCTTCCATAACCGGATTTATTTCTTGAAATACTTCCTCAAATTGTTTTAATAATTGAACAGGATTATCCGTTGAATTTCCCCAAAATTCTATAGTTTTTGATTCTAAATTTACCCTATCTAAATAAATTACATTTTTGGCACTACCACCGGTTTCTTTTATTTTTGCGACTTCCCTAATTTTAACTTCTAATTTTTTAACTTTCTCCCCAATTTCTTTAGTCGAATTTCCCTGTTCCTTTATACTGTCCGTCATTTTTTTAATTTCTCCTACGCACTCTTCCACTTTTTCCTCACAATTTTCTATTCGTCTCGTATTTTCGGCCATATTACTGTCTATAGATTCCTTAATTTCCTCCATATATTTCCCTATTTCCTGTTTTCTAGCTTCTTCCCTTTGGATCCGTTTGGTTTCCATTTCTTCCTCTCTCTATATTCTCTTGGCTTCTGCTTCTTCCCTTTCTTGCTTCCATCTTGTTTCCAATTCTTCCTTCTCCTGCTTCCTCTTGGCTTCCAAATAATCGTCTCTCTTTATCCACTTGGCTTCCATTTCTTTCATCTCCTGCTGCCGCTTGGCTTCCATTTCTTTCATCTCTTGCTGCCTCTTGGCTTCCATCTCTTCTTTCTCCTTCTTTCGCAATGCTTCAATCTCTTCATCTCTTTTCAACTGCTTGGCCTCCATCTCCTCCTTTTCTTGCTTCGTTTTGTTTTCCATCTCCTCCTTTTCTTGGTTTCTCTCGATTCTTTCTTCTATTCTTCTTATTTGGTCGTTGTCTTCCTTCTCCTTTTCTTTTTTCAGTTGTTCCGCTTTGTCCTGTTCCCTCTCTTGCTTTCTTCTATCCTCCATTTGGTTCAGGTACCTCACTATTTTCTGCATTTCCGTCTCTTGTTCCTTTGAGCCTTCCTGTTTTGCTGGATCTTTTGCTGGTCCCATTTTCACTTCACTTATTCACTTGATTTAATTAATTAAAAAATTTAAATTTCGGTTTAATTTGGACTCTACTTTTAATTATTATTATTTTTGCAATTTAGTATATTTATCGTTGTAATTACCAGCACAACTTATTACTAACACACATGTACATATAAATTATATCAGAACTTAAGATATTCTCGTTCGTATGAAACACTGAAAAATTCAAAATTTTGAAAATTTGTTCCAAAACTTTGCTTTTTCGTGCCCCACGTTGGGCGCCACTTGCCACGCTCCGCTCCCTTCGTTGCGTTTTCGGGTGTGTAAAGTTCGTGTCCCAACTTTGCGTTGCAACGTCACTTACCACCCTACTTTCGCTCACGATTTTAAGATTCTTTGTTCCCTTTTTTGGAACGCTATTTATCACGAACTCTTAAACTCGCTGTACGATCACCACCGATTGGGCGAACCACCTTTCTGCTCAGAGCAAGCGCGGGCAAGGCCAAGATGCTCACTTTTACCTTTTTCAATCAAAGATTTTGCAACTCTTGGCTCTAGTAAGTATGAGCTTGTCCTCATAAACTTACCAACTTTTAATTTACGCAAAATTCCCTGAATTTTATCTCAATGCTCGATTATTTGACTCTTTCTTAAGATTAACACTATCTCTCTCTCCAAGGTCGTGCCTTTTGGGAGAAATCGGCTCTTAAGTTCTGATGATAACTTTTAAAATTTTCAAATTATATTACCAGAGCACACATATAAGATTTATATTTAAACAAGGTTAATAGCATATACAGAATGGATATATATTGAAAACACAACAAAATTTAGAAATGAATTATTTAAATATTCTTTTCTCTTTTGCACAGTAAAAATGTTGAATTCATAAACTTTTTTAATAACACCAAAAATTTGATTAAACAACAACACAACTATTTATATATTTGACAAAATTTACCAATGTAATATTTTCTATATTCTAAACAAAAATAAAAACGCTTGACTTTTCAGACAGAACCACAAACAGTTTTTCCTGTACTGAAAAAGTCGTATTTAATTGTTAATTATTTACAACACCAAAGTATAAAAATGAACTTAATTTTTAATAGTTCCCCTAATGACGTTATATTTGAAATGAAGTTAATATTTGCGAATAATTCCTTAAGTATAAGATACCTTCACACTTTATTAGAAGTTCTAGTTGGATTTGGAATTTGTTGTATAATAAGGCTGATGTTGATATGATATTTTCGATCCAGAGTCTGTAAGCTGCTATGTAGTTGAATGCTGGTCTCGAATTCTTCTAAGTTGCCTTGAAGTTCGATAAGAGTAGAAATTATTCTAAGTCCAGTTAAGTAGAGTGACAGTTGAATTTTCCTCTCAGCTCAGAGTCGGTTGCAGAAGAAACGTCCACTTTGCGTCGATTCCAAATCAAAAGTATCCTTCTTTCGAAAGATAAATTACGGTCTCCCTTTCCGTGGGAATTAATCCACTTCCTGGAGCCAATTTTCCTCCCTTTTAGGGAAAAAGGTATTTTCTTCTTATTACGTGTTTTCAGGCCCTTTTGGTCTGAAATATTTACACTATATATTTTATTAGTCATATTTTTTGACTAATGAATAGTTTTCTTCTTTATTATTAATTAAAACACCTTTTAATTAATAATTTATTGTATTTATTCTTCAACGTTATCTGTGATCCAAGTTGGCAACATGATGTTTCAGACTTTAGATTCCTACTGAGGGTGCGCGCGCCACTTTACAGGTTTTTGCATGAAAATTTCTACTTTGGTCGTTTTTTCGTTCAACTCGCTATAACTTTCGAACGCTCGAACCGATTTTAAAGTTCCTTTCGGATTTTTCTTCCTATCCATCTTGTGGGTCTTGTGGAACTTGATTCATCGTTCTACTGCGCTTCGTTCGCGAGTTATCGCCCTTTTCCCGAAATTTGGTTTTTCTTCTTTTCAAATTTTGAGATAAGTCCTTTCTCAAAATTCTTTTGACGAAATCTTGTTCCTCTTCTACTATGACGAAAAACTCTGTTTGTACTTTTCACATAACTCGTTTTGTTCTTGAGTTATACGTCCTTGAAGTCCCAAAGTTTTTATCGTATAAGTTTTTGTTCATAAACCCCCCCCCCATTATATATTATCATTTCTGCTTTGATGTCTTACAATTTTACATAATAGATATCTATAATTACAATGTTATTTCTCCCCTTTAACTTTTAATTTAACCGCTTTTGGGCTTTAAAGTTTAACTTTTTGTAATTATTATATCTCCCTTATTTTATTTTCAAATTTGATTCTAAGTACATATTATTGTGCCCTATTGTGGTCTCTTCAATAGTACTTATTATTTTTTTTAAAATAATCCCCTCTTCAACTCAAAAATTCCAAAAATCTCCCCAAGAATGACTTTCTAAGTCCATTCTCACCTGTTAATTATTATTAATTCATATTTTTTATTTATGATTATTGTTAGTTCTCCTTTGAGTTATGACTCTACGTTTTTTGAATTTTGAATTTAGGTTTTTTCCAAATTTTAGGTTTTTGAGCCCCTATAAAAACTTGAATAACTTTTTTGTTTTAATTGCTTTTAAATTTAATTTTCGATATTATTTATCGGTTGATTCTACTGAACATTAATTTATTTTAATAATTTAGTATTTTAATAAAATAAGAAACGAGGCAGAGTGGCTTTTCACGAATCAACATGCAGTGTCTAGCACCTGTTGGCGTGACGTCATCGTTCCTCCTCGTCCCCCATCTACATGGCTTTATCGCGGGAATTTAAACTGTTTAAATTGACTTGAGACTTTTGGCTTTTTCCAAACCGTCTCAACACACACACACACACACACACACACACAATGACAAATAGAAATTTAAATATCTAAATATTGTGTGTCATGTACAGCCTATGTACTAAGTCTGTAACTATATCTTATTTAAAACTTCTATGTTTTAAATAGAACCTGAAGCACCCAAATAAACAGCGCCTGAAGATGCGGCCTGTATACGTTAAACGTGTAGTCAGTTATTAAAAATATCGTTTAAAGAAGACTACAATTGATTGAAAAAGTATTTTATTACATTTTCCTAAATAAGTGTTATTATCGTTTAAGAAATGTATGCATTAATACTTTAAATAAAACAAAGATTATTTAGTAAACGAATTAAAGTTGGAAAACTATTTTTCCCTTTTCACTTTGCTACTATTGTGAATGAGCTATAGATATAGAATATTTATAAAGATTTTAAAAGATAGAAAATACGCCTTGCTATATATTTATAATTCTCAACTTATTTGAAAAATAATTTTTCAAAAACTTTAAAATAAAACTTTACAGCACAAACAACAATTTTAGGTTTTCACTATGGTTGTTTAAAATTATACATTTTCACGTGAATATTAAACTTTTTTTTTTTTTTTTTAGTTGGCAACAGTGGCCTGGCAAGGGAAAGTTGTGTGTTTGATGCTCTCTGCAGTTTTTGTGGGTTTTTGTTGAGGAAATTCTGGTTTTTTTAGATTTGATTTGACTCAACTAGGTTGATTTTTCATGGTGAATTACAGTGTATTATTTGTTTTGTGATATTTGGAGTGTGCGAGAACATATTCGTAAGTACTTTATGTAATCTAAGAGTGAGTTTATGAAGATACTGTTTCTGAAACTATGAATTATTGAACTTTGGTCTGTGCCGATAAGGAGATATAATCTGTGGAGTGGACTGTCTTGGTTCTGTTTGTTTGTTTGGGAACAGTCAATTTGTTTGCTTAGAGTCTTCTATACAAATACGGTGATTTAGTATTGCATAGTTTAGGAAAATTTACAAACTGGTTTATTTTATATATTATGAAACTTTATTAATTATTATTTATATATTTATATAAACTGATTCAACTAAATTAGAAAACATATGCCTAATTCAAAAATCGAACATTTTTTTACACCAACGACAAAACGAGGTTTTAAACGTTCTAGAGCAAACTCATCTCCGGAGGTGTTAGTGGATAGTGAGAACAAGAGTGTAACGTCCTTCAGACAACAAATAAAATCTGCATCTTACTTATCTATAAATCAACATTCTACTTTCGATATCGCCTCCGGGTCATGCCACCGCCCTGTGCTGAGATCTGGCGGGGAATATCATAATCCACAATCACATGATTGTTGCACTCTTGAACCCGGTCAACTGATAACATGTTAGTCACTTCTAAATCACATTATTGAGCAGCAGTTTTTTTTTTAACATGAAATCTCCGAAATAGAAAATGTGCATTTTGTCAGTAATCATACAGTTTTCTTTCTCCTAAATTCTAAAATGTATTACAGTTAAATAATACCGCTATTTATTCAGTGATCTTTGTTTTCTACATGTAATTTCATCTCACAATGACCTTCAGGCACATGTCAGGCTTCTAAGCATTTTACAACAAGTTCCAGGTATTCAAAATTAAAATTGACCATAATATAACTCTGTTAATATTTTAAGTTTTAATTACTGATATATAAATTGTTCAGAAATAATTAAACTAGGATTATTTTCCTTTTAATTTTTCAGTAATTTTATTGAAGGCTAATGTCTTGTAAAAAAATAGAATAACCTTCTTTCATTTAAAACAATTTACAAAATCAAGTTATAAATTTAAATAGTCATAAAATCAAAGAATTAACTAGACAAATGTTTTTCTTAATTAGAATCTTTTGTTTTCAAAATTTCCTAGCAGTTGTTACAATTCTTTATCTCAAACAAAGGTCGAAATATATTAGATTCTTTATTAATATAAAAAAAACTTATTTATAATCTTTTTTGGACATTTTGTAATTCTGATAATTTCCTTTTCATTTTAATTAAATTTTAAAAAAACATTTTTCATTACAAAGACTTGTCGAACAACCTGTATGAGTTTGTCTAAATCTCTTTTCAACTTGCTTTTGCTTAGCAAAAGCTGGTCCAAGATTGTTCCGAGATTGTTCCGAGATTGCTCCGAGATTGCAATTCCAGACAGGTTTAAACTCAGTTTGAACATTCTCTAAGTGCACCACATCATCACGTATATATGTATAAAATGAAATATAAACTTTTTTTTAAAATGACAAGTGTTAATAAAAGGAACTTTGGTTGTAAAATTATTCTTTTGTGAAAAATAACAAATTTTGTTCAAGGAACAAAGCTCTGTATGATCATGTGTCTTCACTTTTTTTTTAAATCTGTAAAATAATGTGTACTAATTTAGAATCAAAATAATATTGGATGGGGTTGCATGCAAAATATTTCGGCCTTCACGACCCCAAAGGGGTTATTTTTCAAAATTAAAAATCATATTGACGTCAATAGTTTAAACAAATTAATTTAATTTTTTTTTTTTTATATATTATAAAATTGTCTTTTTTTTTAAATAGAAAAGGTATGTGATCTAGCTAGTTTTAAAAATGTATCTCTATATATATAGTAGTAGTAAACTAAGTATTTGATAATATAAAATCTTGTTAACTGTAATACACAATTTCGACCTTTTTTTATATCTAAAAATTTAAATTCTTTATATAAATTCTTTTTTTTAGCTGAAATCTAAATTTTGTAATTTTCTTTTAAAAGACCAAGAAATATGAAATGTTGTTATAAGTATTTTTGTAAATGGTCAAATTTAATTCAAGGAATTTAAGCTAAATAAATTTTAGCACTTGTTAATGAAATTTGTTTTACTTTTTTTTTTTAAACATGTTTACCAGTAGGTTCCATAATCATTAGTTTTCAGTCGCCTGGTAACAAGAGTATACATAGATCGTCTAAAATAAGTAATATGGAGAAATGACGCATTCTCAATAATTGATCTGCTGGGCCGTTTGTTAGATCAGAAATTGGCGTCGCTAGCTACTAAGGAAGATTTACAAACGTTATCGGCTGACCTAGAATTGCTTAAAGTGGAAAATTTAGAATTGAAGAAGGAAATTCAAGAACTGTGTGAATATCAAAAACATATGATAGATAGGTTAGACGATTTGGAAGGGCGTTCGCGCAGATATAATTTAGTTTTTAAGGGTCTGACACATAAACAAGGAGATGATTATTGTAAAATAGTAAAAGATTTTTGTATAAATGTTCTAAAGACAAACGACAGAATATGGGTGAATCGTGCACATCCTTTTGGACCTAGGAATCAGATAAACGGACCAGTGATAGCACACATTCCGGAAGATGCTGATATTAACTGGATAATGTCCGAAACAAGAAATTTGAAGGGGACTGGCTATGTCGTACATCGGGATTACTCTCTGGCAGTCAGGAAGAGGAGAGGTCGTTTGGTGGAACTTCAAAAAGAAATAGAACGAGTTGCTGGACATCGGAGAATGCCAATTATTTTTGATGGAATGGTAGTAGAGGGATGTTCATTTACGTGGAAGGACGATCAGCTGATAGCGGAGGAAGAAGATGGAGTTAAGAAACTGAAGCAGCTCTTTCGTATGGATTTCAGTGCATTCGTCAAGAAACTATCTGATAATAGAATTAAGAGTGGCAGTAGAGACGTGATGGGAGTCCAGGAGTCAGAAGATTCTGTTGGAACAGCTTCGAAATGAGGACTTGGGACCAATTCTCAGCGATGCGTAAGAGTTCAGAGAGATGTACGTGAATGTATAAATGTATTATCCTATAATGTAGCGGGACTTAAATCCAAAATTAAAGATAAGGACCTTTTAAATTTAGTTGTTAATTTTGATATAATTATTCTGTTAGAGACATTTGTTGGTGACCAAGAAGTAGATTATTTTAACAAGTATTTTTGTAATTTTGAATTGAAATGGGTTTATGCAACCAGAGTGGCTGCTTTTGGTAGGGCAATGGGGGGAATACTGATAGGAAATAATAGAAGTTCTACTTTTAGAGACGTAATATCATTCTGTAGTTTTAGTGATATTTATATATATGTATTTCCATTGCATTTGAATTGTAATATTTGGGAGAGAAATTTTGAAATATTGTATAGTGTTACGTCCGAGAACTCTGACAAAAACCTTATTATTATTGGTGATTATAATGCACGGATTGCAGATAGGCAGGTCATAGAAAATTTAGTAGCGGAAGATTGTGTCTAAGATAATATTTTCAGGTTAAGGGAATCTAAAGATAAAATTATTAACGTGGGAAAAAAATAATTGATTTTTGGGAAGACTTTGGGTTAACTGTTTTAAATGGAAGGACGGGCGGTGATAAGAGTGGAGAATTTACTTTTGTTGGTGCTGCAGATAATTCCGTAATTGATTATGCAGCGATTTCGACAAATTGTTTATTTTGTATTAAAGATTTTAAAGTAGGTAAACATGTAGGATCCGATCATTTCCCAGTTATTTTGCATGTTGGGTGCGGCAAAATAAACAAGCAACATGTGACACTTCCCTTATTGCCGAAACTTAATTGGACTAGATATGACGAACAATTCTTTGTAGATAAAATAAACGCTGGACTACAACAATTTTCCATCGCTGATGATCCGCAAGACTTGATAGAACAAATAGTTGTGGCTATTAGAGGTGCCGCATATGGGAGTGTAACCTTGGGTAATTCAGAAACTAGAAGGATATTCTTCAAACAAAAACGGTGTGATAATGATTGTGCGAAATTAAGGAATAGGGTTTTTAGGTTGTTAGATTTGTTTCGCCGAACGGATTCGCAGTACACAAAAAATGCGTATTTAAAGGCAAATAAGGAATATAAAATACTGTGTGCCGGGAAACGTACTGATTACAATCGTTCAATTGAGGAGTCATTTAGACGAGTCACAGATATTAGGGGACTATGGGAATTAATAAATTCATTTAAAACTAAGCAATTCCGAGTAGGTGCGAACATTGAAGTGAGTCATTGGATTGAATACTTCTCGACCTTGTTTAACACTTGCTCTCGTGCAATGCAGATTAGTTATGCGCAGCCGTATGTGCTTGATTCTTTGCTTGACGAAAAATTTCCAATTTCATAAATTAAAATCGTGCTAGCGAAAGCAAAAAATAATAAGGCTCCTGGATTTGACGGTATACCATATGAGTTTATTAAGAACTTGCCAGACAGTGTTTTGATAAGGATACTGGACACTTTCAATCATATATTTGAAACGGGAAAAGTGCCGGTTTCGTTCAAAAAAAGTATTATATTCCCTTTGTATAAAAAAGGTGATGTGAATATGGCAGAAAACTATCGTGGCATTTCGTTTACGAACACCCTAACAAAGGTTTATACTGGGATGATTTTGAATAGGCTTACAAATTGGGAACAAAAACATAAAATTCCTAATGAGTATCAGGCCGGCTTTACAAGAGGTTATTCAACCGTGGACAATATATTTAATCTTGTAAGTGTGATTAATTTACGATTAGCTAAAAAGAAGGGTAACCTTTATTGTTTTTTTGTAGACTTCTCGGCAGCGTTTGACACAATAGATACGAATACATTGTTTTATAAACTATCATGTTTAGGAGTTTCAACAAAGATATTTAGAGTGCTTCAAAATTTATACAAAGAAACTGTAGCTGGGGTATGGTGCAGGACTGGTGTGTTAGATTGTTTTGAA